>CAUHTR010000685.1:0-111001 GCA_959609185.1 Schmidtea polychroa | reverse complement strand
ATAAGATTTTTATGTTTTTATAATAAATATGAATTAAATTAAAAGTAATAATGTTATATTGTTTTGTTATGTATGCATTTATCGTTTTTTTTACTCTTATTATGGAATGCGAAGGCGGTAATATGCAATTTTCACACATCATCTGAAACTCTAGCGCCGGTGCTGCAAACAAGATATCTATAGTTTTACTATAGAGATCCGGAATCAATAAATTAAATTTATGGAAGAAATTATAAATTTTGCTGGAAATCGGAAATGAAGTAAAGCATTTAGAAAGGAAGAAGACTGGAATTTAAAAATTTGATAAAGGTTTTAATAAATTTTAATAAAGATTTTGTTAAAAGTTATTATTGTTATTTTATTTTTAATATCAGAGTCGCAATGGCGTAGATACAAGCATCCAAGCTGTCCTGACACATTTTAAAGGAAACTCGTCTGGGCTCTACAAATTCTCTTTAACACAACATTTCACGCACAAACATATAAATATTATAAGAGTAAAATAATGACTAGGTAAATATTTAACATTTATTAATTTATAATATCATTATATGTATATAAAATATATATTAATCGTAAATAAAAAATTGCAATCAATGACATTTATCTTCATCATCTGTCTAATATCAATTGCATATTTATAAATATTTTTTCCAAATCTACTCCGTTTCGATGGAAAAAATACTTGAAAAATTTCGGTTTTTTCTGTTGTTCAATATTTTTAGTGCCAAAATATACCGTTCTCGGTGTGAAAGAATTAACTAATGCATTCATTTTGTATTTTTAACGATTAATAATAATGTTTTATACAAAATTCTATTTAATTTGATTTGTTTGATAGAATCAAATTTTGCAATCTAATTTTGACCTATTTCCACATATTTGAGAGACTTATAAATTTTCACACGCGTAAATCCAATGATAATAATATTATTATAAATGTTATAATTATAAACGTTTGGTACGTAAGTGTTCAATATTTCAGTCATGGCATAACCAACGTAACAAAATATGAAACCAATATATTATTGCTTATCATACTGCTTAAGTTCTGAGATTAAAAGCAATAAGAAAATTGTTTTTATATTTTTAGTACTTTCTAATTTAAATTTGAAAAATATTTTATAATAAATTTTATTTTAATAAATTGTGAAATTAAATACACACACATATATCTATAAATGATAGCCCATTTTAATGAAAACTCGGAAACGCCAACCAAACGAAATATATACCCTCATCATCCGTTTTCGATCCTAACCTATGTTAACGGAAATGCGGAAACAATGATGATGTAATATGATTAAATGAGTTAATTAAATAATCTCAATAAATTTGTTGCTGGTTGAATGATAATTGTGGGAGATTGTGAATAAATTGACAGTGCCTCCCATAAAATTCTTTCCAGTTTATTGTTAAAGTTTTTATATAAAACTTTAAGATTTTAAGTTATTTGCCTCTTTACACATTTTCCTATGTTCAATATATATGACTCTCGTCTTTCAATAGTCTATGTTCCTGAACCCGTTTGTGGAGATAACGGTAAGTCTCTCCAATGTTATTGATCCTTTTACATGAAAACTTATACATTAGAACAAACACTAAACCTATTGGGCTTAAAATTTATTTTTAGATATATTTAATGATTTTAAAGATTTTGATACTATTTTAAATAAATTAGAATTGACTAATGATTTCATTACAGAAAACTTAACACTTTTAAAGCCTTCAGAATATAGAATAACTAAAACATGAGATTTTAAAGGTTTATCGTCATTAAATGAAGTGCAATTTTCATTATTTTCGTCAGGTGCAATCAAAAGATGATTAATGGTTTCCTTAGTCGATCTTTATACAAAACCCTTTGAATTATCATTTTTATTCAAAAGAGAAACGAGCTTATAAACCCTTAATCATATTTTTATTATATTTAAAGTCACAAAAGCTTTTAGAGGTAGCGTATATGCCTGTATCCGTTGGCTTTGTATACATTTCTGTTTAAAAACCATTAACTCTTTTTTCCACTCACAAATCTAAAAATGGTAGAAAAGAATTAGCTTCTTCTTTCATTGTAAGCTTTATATTTGAATGAATCCCGTTCATATGATTTGAAAAAGAAAGGACATCATCAGAACTATAAAATACTAAAAGAATATCATCGACGTAACGTTAATATATCATAAGACCTACAAGAGGATAATCTGAAATTTTTTCTCAAATTTTTTTAAAGAAAAATTGATGTAAGAGTTGGAGCTAAAAGTGATCCCGTTATTACACTAACAACTTGTTGAAACAAATTATCATTAAAAAGAAATGCACCATTAGAAGTGGCAAAAATCAACAATTCACGAAATGCAACTTCGTCTAAAATCTGATTATTCAGCATATTATCATTTCACAATACTGAGCAAAGATCTATAGTTTCATTTAATGGAACATGCGTAAATAAACTAGTTTCATCAAGACATAATATAGTCAGAAGGATCAATGGTATGCTTTGTTATAAAATCAACGAATTGAAATGAATTTCCTTAGAAATTGAGGATTGAAAAGCGTGAGTCATATAGTTGAGAATAGGAAAAGGGCAACTCACTTAAAATCTACAAACTAAATACAATGTCAATGGAAAAGAAATCAGTGGTGAAATTTGAAAAAAAAGTTCTTATAATAAAGAAAATAGAAAAAAATAACGATCGAAAAATATGCAAAGAATGCAGGAAGAATGATTTTATGGAATCAGTCTGGTGCGTGTTATTATTTTTTAGTTTAATAAAAGTTGTAAAAATTTTATCATTTTGTTATAACCTTATCCTATAATTAAATATTAATTTAATCAGACTCAATACAGATTTTAAAGGTGACTCTGCTTGGCACTATAAATTCCTCTTAATACTAAAACAATTCAAATAAAACAATTATAATACATAACATAACAAACGTATTCAGGGAATAGGGTAAATTAGAGAAAAATATGGAAAAACAAAGTCAAACATTCTCTGGTATTCCATCTAAAGTTAGTAATCCCGGAATCTTGTATAAATTACTGAAAAAGGAATCCAGTTATCATACTAAAATATTCACATGATTTTGGGATTACAATACAAACTAAAAAAGAATACAAATGAATAATTTTTAAAATCTAAAAATAACGAATTCCTTGACAAATGATACAAAATTTATACAGTATTATAATCTCAAAAGTTTTTAATTTAAAAAGTGCCAAAAATGAAAAGTGAAAATTTACTATTCAAAAAGACGACTTTCAATATTTAAAATAATATCGACAGTAGCATGGTTTGTACTATGACAAATGGATAATGGATGATGAAGTTGGAAAGATTTTGAAAATAGATCAAAAAATCGGCTAAAAAATCAGATTGACGATTTCCGAGATTATTGCAGACCCTAATTACGGCAAAATGAATATAGGTGTTAGGAAGAGCTGGAAGATTTTTTCGATATTCCAGCCACAAAGACATTACAAATGATTAAAATAAACGGGGACAAGGAGTTCTGCTTCTCATAAATTGACAAATATGCAGAGGAAAATGAAAATATTTTCAGTGTTGCTTTGAAAAGTTCCTGCGTCATCATTCGTATCTATCCGAAGGAAAAGTAACATTGACTCTTTTAGATGATGTCACAAATGAAAACAGAACATGTTGCAATTTCTAAAAACTCCAACAGTATAGCATGTAACGAAGCAGATTTTTCTGGTTCACAAACAGTTGGGAACAAAATTGTTGTTACAATATATTACTCACAGATTTTTTGCCATCTCTGAATTTTAGTCAGTCTTCCTTCATAAAATTATTGAGCAATTGGAGAATAACAATGAATGAAGTTCATCAGAGCAAGTATTCACTGCCACAGAGTAGTTAATAACAAAGAAGACCGCGGATGTAACAGTAGAATAAGCTACATACCAATGATAAATATAAAAAACAGTTTGTCCTCTTAAGAGAAATGCAACATTGGATGGAACATTCTGTTACCACGAAGTCAACTATAGAAAAGTTAACATTTTATGTTGTCATAACCAAGTAATAAACATTATAATGATGCGATTTCAAATATGTTTAATGATTGACTGATTAGAGTAGCAAAATTTCTTCATTTTATTTCTAGTCGGGATTTCATTACACTTCTCCTCAAGAGATTCACACTCGTATTTTTTTTGATAGATTTTAGAACTATATAAAGAAAAAAGTTAAAGGATACCCCACATTTCACGGTGGAATTCATAATATTGAGTAGAAAATATCCCCATTACCCCATATATATATATAGAGTGCGTTTTTTCTGGAAAAAAAGGTGCCGGAACGAATCTGTACTATCCTTTATATGCAAAATATGACGCTGAAATTAGCTAACAAATAAAATAATTATGCAGGACACAAAATTTACACTTATTACCGACGACAGGAAACGATTTTAATGACGTAGTATATTAATTGCGTATATTCACCGTGAGCGTGTTTTATATAATAGTAATAACACATAGGAAGCACAGAGTAATGATTCACTCTCTTTGGTGTACGACTACTACTTTTAATTTGATTGTAGTGGACTATTTGAAATGTTAGAAATAGAAATATGACAAAATACCAAAACTTATGTCAATTTAATAAAATGATTCAGCGAAAAAAGGTGCCGGAGCGTTCCGTCATAAATTTGATATTTCAGATTTCAGTTAGTAATAAAATTAACATAACTATTAAGCTAATAAATGACAATACAAGTCATCATTTCTATGAATATTAGTACCTATAAATTGCTAAAAATTTCAGTTTTACTAATATTAAAATATTTTTTTGTAATTTTAGTTCAATATATTAAAAACGGTAAAAGTAAATTCAACATAAGGTGGATAAATTGTGAGAAATGCGACCATATGTTCATTTATCAAAAGGTGCATGATAAAATTCAAATGGTTCACTACTGTGGTTAACTGGATCCAGATTTGGCCTATAAACTTTCTCATGAATGATTTTTTTACAAAATAAGTAAGGATAAATTCTTTAACATGAAATACAATTATGATATAAATTAAAATTAGATGCGTGAAGCTCTAGGATACCCCTGCGAATAATTCTTTATTGAGATGTGGTCCTCATAATAGAATACCGCACTAATAGCAAGTTTTATTGATCAAATATTTCTAAAAATCAGTTTAATTGAAAAATTTTTATTGCAATTTTTATTTCAATACTGTTGACAAATCTAATTCGACAAGCACAAAGTTTAGACAAACACGTAGAAACATTTGGTCCTTCACTTTTAACCTTCACCATTTTAAAAAATATATTCAGTAAGATTCAGATACTTTCTTTAAATTGCAGGAATATTCTAGTCTTATATTAGTCTTCGGCAAACCTTTTCGGGGGATAATTAAATAGTGGGTAACACTAATTCAGTTATAAATATTTGCAATATATATGCACGCAATAAATTCATCTTAGTTGCATGTGTTAATAACCAAAAAATAAGATTTTAGTAAAATATTATAATTTATTGTTTTTTCAATGAATGATACTTAATTTAAAGATTTGTTAAATCAACTACAAATAGACTGATTTTATATAATAATAACCGCCTTAACTTGCATGGTCGAGAGCTGTTTCATACTATGAAAATAAAAATTGAGTAATTTTGTATTTTTAAATAAAGTTCAAATAAACATTCTTCTACAATTATTTTTTGCCGGTTTTTTTTTCAAAAAATGCATGTTAAGGGCATAATAGTTGGATTCTTTATTGGATATTTGTGTTATATAAATATTTGAGATTATGAAGTGTATATAAGAACAATTATTTTGATTTACGAGAAATAAATTTCACTGAAATTATGAGTCATTATCTTTTTACAAATTTTCGATTTCGCAAGAAATCTATTCGATTGTTTTCAAAAAACATTTAGTTGTTTAACATAATTAAAATTTTCTATAGCATCATGTATACTATGTTAGAAATTACAAGTTCTTATTTGAAATGATAAAAAATCTCAGCATATTAAAAGTTTTTCAAGGTCATATTTATAGTTCTAAAATCTAATTGATTTTCAAGTTTTTTTCAATTATGACTTAAAATAATCAATAATTTTAGCTTCTTGGACTTTATAAGTCGCAATTATGTATTGCAGTCATAAATCCTATGACAAGAAAAGTTATAACTATGAAGCAAATGTCAATAGTAAATAAATACTTTTCTTAAATGTATTTAAAACAAGGTTTTGTTATAGTTAATTTCACAATATTATATTACGATTAAAACATTGATATGAATATTAGATATTACCATTGAATTAAATGTAAAAATTGGAGATGGGTATCTCATAACATTAATTTTGTAAGATAGAAATAAAATATTATTTTTAATATCTATTATTTAGTATCAAAAGTATTTATGAAATAATGTGCTTCAATGCATTTTTATAAGTGTTAAAATATAGAAAAATCTTTTGATCGTGTCCAAATAATGAAGATAGAGAAAATTGAACAAAGACCAAATGTGAATTAGATTTTACAAATTAGTTTGACATTACGAAATTTTCATATTATACTTCCCTAAATTCAATAAAATTAGCACATAAATACAAGTTTAGATTGCTTAAAACATTATTAAAAATTCTAATAAATATTAATTAACGAGCATTATGTTAAACAAAATTAATTTTTTATTAATGCAAGCTCAAAATCAAAATATCTATTTGGTTTTTAAACTAAAAAGATTTCCTAACTTCATACAAAATAGTGCATGTTAAATAAAAAGTACTTTCATTCAATATATATCTATATTCATTCATTTTCAATTCTCTTAAAATAAACTTTTCATTAATAAATAAAACAACGAAAAATTCCTTTCAATGAAATATCTATTTGTTTACAAGAAGCTAACAACTTCCATTTGATGATAAAAATCATTCACATCTTTCAAATCACTCACAACTCATCTAAATCAAATGAAATCAAATGAATATAGAAATAATGTCTATAACAATAAAATATAAAAAAACAAAAAAATTTCCCATCAGAAATACTAAACATAACAATAAAAATAATAAGTTAGATTATTGAATAAAAATTTTTGTGTCAGGCCAACTCAGCCAATAAAAATGAAACTATAATAACAGTGACGTAATAATATAATATATTGGAGATAGTCTGCGTGAAAAGTGGAATTCCATCTCATACTTTCATCTCTGTGAATAATGAAAACAAGATACATTTACAGAATCTAGTCATTACTAATAATAATAAATAATAACACACATAAATTGGAATAATATTATTTTTTTTAATAAAAAACTAGTTCTTTCTACTGCTGTGTTACTCCTGAAAATAAAACATAAATTAATATTGGTTAAATGTTAAAAATACATCCACTTAAACAATGACACATGCGACACTTAAAAACAAATGAATGCAGACATTAGTGAAATCCAACAGTAATTCATATTTGTATATATTTGAATTTTAGGAATATGACGTCACGTGGCATTACATCGAAGGTTAATTTAATAACGGTAGTGGTTGGCACAATTAAACAACAACAATAATAATGATTAATTAGTTCTTAATTTATTGATAATTTACATTTTTGTTGCAATCCCGTCATACTTTTTGGGAGGAGATTGAAGCGCTGTGGCGTAATAGTGACAAGAGGGTGCAAAAATGCGAATTTTCAACTATGAAATATTTTGAAAATCAATTTGAAGATTTTAATATTTTTTATATGAATTATCTGCCTTTTGATTGGATCTTGATTTAATTTCGAATTTAAAGTTTATTTCTATGTTTTTTGTTTTGTTAACTTTTCTATAGTATTGCATGATTTTATATTCCAGCAACGTTGTGAATAAATTTAGTTTATTTCAAAACGCAGAAATTTAAATTAAATCAATAACCTCCAGTTCTATGATTTAATTTCTTTTATTTTCTTTTAAAACTGTGCAAACCTTTATTTTAATTTCAAGCATAAATTTGACATGTATTGAATAGTTAATGTAAAAACATGAAAAGATATATTTATAATTTCTGTGTTAAAATTAAAGTCAAAAAATCCTAAAATTATTATTATTATTGAAATGTTCTTTTGTGTAGCCAATTATTTCTCTCTATTTTTATTAAATTATTCTATTTGCTTATATTATTAATTGAGCATTGGCGTGATGCGAGAATTTTATTTCCTATACACATTTTACTGTCCAACAAGTTCGTACAAAGGGGAGATAATAGAAAAATATATCGTAAAATGGATGTCTGAGTGGTGTGCATTCTAATAAAATCTTTGCTGTGTTTATTTCATTATTTAATAAAAGGAAATATGAAAGAAAACAAATTCTGTTACATCAAAATCATTGCTCGTGTCGTTTAAAGTATTCCAATAGCAATGCAAAGAAAAATTACAAATTTTTTATTAATTTTTATAATTTAAACTGTAATAGGCCAATTTTTAAAATTTTAAAATATTTAAAAAAATCGAATTTAAACAATGGATTCACAAATGTCGGCACTTGTTAGTAATATAACTAAAATCCAATAATAAATAATATATAGGTGTACAAGGCATAACTAAATATTGACAACATCAAATATGGAAATATCTTTTCCTTTACTAACGATTTTTATTCTTCTTCTTTCTGTTTTTACGCTTTCTTTTCTTTTTCGTTTCAGAAGATAGCGACCCGTTTGCAATGGGTGGGGTTTCCATAGAGATCTAATTAGACAGAACACATTGATAATAACTTGTTGTTCCAGTGAAAATAATAAAAACAAATCCTCGAAAACCGTAATCATAAAAAATCAATATCAGGCACTCAAAAGTCAATAAAATTAGAGCAAGCATCATTTTAAAAAGCTCTTTCAAAGCAGCAAAGCTAATTTATTTTAAATTCATGATAACAATTTTCCAAAATCATTTTTTTAGAATTAAAACAAATAATTTTAAATTTCCAATTATAATATAATTATAATACAGATTAACATGAATTTTGAGTTCGAAATTATTTTGATAAACAAAATCAATTCGAGTAGAAAAAATATAATAGTTGATCAATTATGTGGAAAAACTTATCGATAATAATTCTGATCTGGTAATCACAGACACTTATATAAAAGGTTATTATTATTTTAATTAATTATCATTTAATAATATTATTATTATAATTATTCCAAATTTTTATTAATTAATATCACAAATATTTTACTAGTACAATTTTTAGAGAAATAGTAATAATAATAATTAAACATTTTTAACCATAGATATAAAAAAGAATTTTATTATAATTTAAAATAATAATCAAAAATCAATTGGTAAATGAATATAATTGGTTTATAATAATATTTATTATTTTATAAATTTTTTATTAAACCGCTAAAAGTTCTGACAAAATTTCAATCAAACAATCATTGCATAACCCTTTTTAAAAACAGTTTAATACATACCATCGTCGGTGAATCCGATTGCTGTTTAGTTCTTAATTCCTCGATTTGATTAAGAAGTTCTTTGATTTTTTCTTCGAGCTGATTTTCATATGATTGATTTAAAAATAGATTATAAACAATTTACTCGTTCTTGTTCTTGCTCAGATGATTTTAAACAAATCTTCCAGTTATTTTCTTCCTGGTCAACAGATGCCTGGATATTTTGTAGGCAGTTTTCTGTTTTTTCAAGTGTTTCTCTATAATGATCCAATTGAATTTTCAAATGATAATTTTCTTCTTGACATCTAAAACAAAGCCAATATTTGTTACATTCAACTAGGTCAAACATGTGGGGAAAACATTATCGTATAGGGAAAAATAAAAAATTCTGTTAAAAGATATTAATTGAACTAGTTGCGTTTCAGATCAGACCTGCAGCAATATTTCAGCCACAGCTGAGCAGCAAAATAACATGTTAATATAAAAATTTATAACCAATTTATTGTCAAATATACACTAACAGAACCTGGTAAATTAATAAATTGGAAAAGTTACAGTATATCGATATTATTTGTGGAATTTATAGATTTTATAAGAAAATTGTGAAAGTGTAATTACGAATTAATAACAATGGTATTTCCTAGGACAATATTAATAAACTAAAATATGCTAATGCACACAAATCTAGTAGACATGGCAACAAAATAACATAGTGACAATTTGTTGATTAATCAATCTTTATTAATTGCTTGTTGTATTAAATAAATATTTGAAAAAGTTATATATCTATTGTGTTTAAGAAAAAGATAACAATAAAATCCTCTATAATTCCAAATGGATTTTCTTAGTTCAATAAATTCCAGATTTTATTCTATTTTAAATTTCAGTATTATTAGTTCAAAATTGAAGAAATTTATTGAAATAAAATAGTGCACGAATGAATTGTATGTAAAAATTAAAATTGGTTTTTATTTTTGCACGGAAATTAACTACAAACTTTAGGTTTACGCACAAGATTTATTCTAATACCCTTCTGGCAGCTGAATATTTTTACGGATGAAATAGATAACGAAATGATTTGAGCAAGTTTAAATAGATGTTTATATAAGAAATAAAATGCAATATTTAACTAGTTTTTTATTATTTAAACCAATAAAATTCTACATTTTAAATTTATAATAAAATATAATTTTAAGTTTTTTCTAGCCTTTTTCAAAGTCTATTTTGGTGATTTTATTTCTTGAATGGGTGTTTGCAAGGCCCTCCAAAAGCATGGTTTGCATTCGTTACTCCATTATATGACATAAGTGGTTTCTGTATAAAACCATTATACAAAATTATAATTATACTAATTAATAATAATAATAATAATAATAAAATAATAAAAAATCAATATCAGGCACTTAAAAGTCAATAAAATTAGAATAATAATAATAATAATAATAATAATAATAATAATAATAATAATAATAATAAAATAATAATAAATAATAATAAATAACAATAACAAATTATTATAATAAATAAAAAATAAGAATAAAACAATAACAGATTAATATAAAATATGATTGAATTATAAGTATCATTGACATTGTCTGCATATGTCATAATGTATTTTTACTGGAGAACGAACGACTGACATTTAATATCATCAAATTTAAATACAAATTTTGGCATGATATACACCAATTGATATGTTCAACTGATTCGGTAATGTAATTAGCAATAATATTCATAAATAATTTTCAACTATGTATTTATTTTTAGCTTTCCAAAAACCGACGTAATATTTAACTTTTATTTATTATGAAGAAAATTATGAAAAAAATGAAATAATAAACTAGAAAATTATTACTTTTGGAAAATTAATAGAATTATTTCTAAGTGTGAATAATTCAAATTAGAACTTATTAAACAATATTTGATTTTTAAAAATTACCTTTTTAATTGCTCTTCCAATAGTTGAATCGTTTCATTATTGTCCTGAATTTCTGTCGCATTTCTCAACACATAAAATTCCTCAGCTAGCGAGTCATATTTTGCCTTGATAGACTGCACATAGAGAAATCAAAATTTAGGCAGTTAGTAAAAATTTGCGTTACTTCATGTTCTTTCATCAATTTATTATAGTCGGTTTTGAGTTTATTTTTCTCTGATGATGATTCAGAAAATGATTTCTGTAAATCCTAAATTGATAAAAGTCTTTGTTATCAATTTGCTATGATTCCAATATAACACAAACACAAAACATAGATATGTTTAAGGTAACTTAAACAATAAGCAACAACAATTAGAAATAAAAGTATAAAGAAATATAAATATGTACAAGCGCCAAATGTTCAATAGAAAGCAGATCACCGTCTAATCCATACAAGCATTGCTTTAAGGCATTTACTTCAATATTTTTGTCAATTGACTGTTTGTCTAAGGTCTAGAACAGTGAAACAGAGTCAAATCGGTTATTAAAATCGATATTTCACTACACAAAAATGTTGCTTAATTAAGAGATTTTCATTTGATTAGGAAAGCACAACTTGACTAATTATTCATTTATAATGGATTTCTAGTGCAAGTAATTCGACAACCAGTACTTCACAGATCAAATATTTGTTGAATGGCGAAGACTTGAGACAAATTTAAAATGCACTTGTCTATGATTTATGCATTTTGAAAATTTCTCCTTGGTGATTAAATAGAATGCGTTATAGAAAATGTTGGAAAGTTATCAAAATACTAATTCGAAGCTTTTTCAACAATAGTTATGCAAATATAATTGAAAATCTGATTAAAAGAATTTAATAGGAAATTTAGAATTCAATGATAAAAAATTAACCAAAAAGTATTTTAGAATCACTTGCTAAAATAATGATATACCATAAAATACAGAAAGATCTCAAAATCTAATATTACATACGTAACACTAAGGTCAAAAAGCGGTTTCAAGTCCGTTGTACCGTCTGAAGAGTGTAATTACTTTTTTGAGAACAAATATTTTTCATTTAAAGCAACTTTCACTTACTATCACGTGTTCAACAGCCCGATAATGCACTGTAGCACCTCCATGTATGTTTATTGTGTAAAATCATCGTCTTCCATATTAATTAAAAACTAATGTTGCTTATTGTTTTCTTATAATATCTGTTTTCTTTTCATTTATTCGACATACTGAAATCTAAATTCGCTCAACTAGAGTTTGTAGTAATTCTCAAAGATAGATTATTCAAAAGATTGGAAGCCCTGTTATAAAATGATTCGATTTTTTTTTCAAAATTCCGCTAGTCCATTACTATTTTATATGGTTCTATATAGTAACAGAAAAAAATAAATAATCAGAAATTATTTCTTATAGACAACAACCATTTGTCAATTGATATCTAATTTGACAGCAATTTTGTTGACGTATTTTAACTATTTCTTGTACAAAATCAACTGAAACTGACCCCGTATTACATCTTTGTGATACATTGTTCAACATCGCTTTACATTTATTATAATTAGATGATAATAAATGTTATTAAAATCTATAAAAGTCAAAATAAAAAATAAAAAAGGTTAGGGTTAAGGATAGTATGCCCTATTTTAACCAAATAAAATCATGTGTTTAAGCGGCTGTGACTGGGAACTGATAAGTTAGGATATATTGATAGTATCTAGCAACTGCAATTATTCAGTGATGCCAACTTTTAAAATTAGAACTGTAAAACATACTAATCCTCATTTGAGGTTTACAGTAACTAATGGGTTAACCAATTATTTTAAATTTAATTTCAATTTTTTTTAATTTATATTAATTTTGGCAGATATGAAATATTTGTTTATAATATAAAATATACAAAATTGAATTATATTTGAAAATTGTAATAAAAAAGATGTCTACGTAATCAATCGATTAATTTAGCTAAAAAAAGTTGGAGCCAAAGAATATTAAATCTTCAACTAATATCTAAACAAATTTTGGCATGAATGACAATTTTATGCCTTAAAAATTATGAATAAATGTTACAATAAATATTTCTGATTTAAATTACGATGAATTAGATGCGTTTTTAATAACACCGAATATTTGGAATTCTATTGGTTTGATTTTCAAAGAGATTCGTAGATATTAAAAAAGAATTGAATTATTGATTAGATAATAATCTTTTAGATTATTTTTAGCAATGGTTCAAATATTTTTACAATTATTGATTTTTATGACTTGTAGATTTTAAAAACGATTTGATGAGTAATTCGAATCTACAAATACGAATAAGTGTTATACTCAATTATCTTAGCACTCAGAACTCGAGGAAATTGTTAGAGATAGGCAAAATCAATAGGTTATAAAAAATAAGTAGATAAATAATTAATTACAAGGCACTATGAAATAACAAATCTTAAAATAATATATACTTGATTTTTCAATCGCTGCTCGGAAATTTCAATGTTCAACTTTTCAATGGAATCAAGGAGGTGACTGGCAGAATAAGATCTAATGAAAACATTTTTTTTCTATAGCAGTTATGAAATATCGAATAATTACTGATCAATCTTAATATCGGAAATAGTTTCCGCTTCAATTGTCGCGTCTGCTGGTGGAATACTAATGATATCTGATTGGTAAATATTAACGTTTGCTGGGCTTTTCGAATTAGATTCAGGAATATCATTACTTGCCTGGGAATAAAAAATTTGTCAATTTCTTACAAATTAAATAGTCTGGATCAGCGGTTCCCGTTTGGGGACCGCAAAGAGATTTTTAGTAAAAATATTTTGAATAAAAATTTTAGATTTGGAGTCTTTTTCGGCCTTAAATAATAACTTCATATTGATCTGTTTTTTACCACAATTTGTTTATTATAACTGGATATTTTTCTTCCAAAATATGGAAACAATTGATATGATTTTCATCTTTGAATTATTAATATTTTAATATATAAAATGAGTTTAATATAAACAATTCCCTTTAATCGTAACAATTCAGTGATTTTATTTTGCATAATTTAAACCTATTAGAATCCAGTTATAGGCCATTTAGTATCTGTATTAGTATTTTTTAAAAAAATATCACAAATTACAAACAGCAATAGAATTCTCACGAGAATTCTTTTGATTGTTAACTTAAAAATTATAAATCACTACTTAATTTATAAAAGTTTCTTTCGAGAATCATAATGCTTCAAAAAACAAATGGAATATGATGATTCATATCTGAAATTTTAGGGGACCTAGAGCCATCTGAAAAATTATAGAAATTTTTAAGTTTTTGAACTAGTAGTCCATTTTTCTGGATATTGTCGTTGATTACGCCATTTATAAATAAAAATAAAATAATTCAGTCGATATTGGATTTATGAAACTTGCGAACGAATGAGTGTAAAATCAACTACATGGATATATTATGTAACATGTGATTGATAAAATTCCATTCTTAGAAGTTGAAATGATTTAATTTAACATTGCTTTTTGCTTAACCCTTTAAGTGCTGATTAAAATTTCATAAAGCGTCACTAATGAGTCAATTATACAATAAAAATTAAAGATTTAATTGCGATTTAATTCTCTGCTGCACTTTTATTCACTTTCAAAGTTAAATTAAAAAATATATAGAGCGTGGGATAAATCTGGATTTCGCAATTGAGAACCATAAGAAATGATTTATCCGCATCTAAAGGGTTAAATCCATAATAATATCAATTTAAAGAATTAGATTAACATCCTAAATATGATTAGTTTTTATAAATGACCTTCGGAAAAAAATCTCTCATTTAAAAGATCAAAGTTCAAAATATTAAGTTTTAATAAGAGTCGAGGTATAAAATCAGCCATAATTCATCAATAAATTTCAATGAGTAAATGTCAAATGTAACTGGTAGAATTTTTATTTTTAGCTTTTGTATTTTTATATTTTACTAATAATAATAATATCGATTTAAACAATTAAATTGGCATTTTTAATTTGATTAATTTTTTATAAATGAAATAACTTGACCTTGGAAACAGGCAAAAATTTAATAATTATAATAGTTCAAATTTCAAACTAATTTTTCACACGAGTAAAATTAATATTGAATTTATTTTAAATTTCAGCTTCTAAAAATTCAAAATCTTAATTTATGAAAATTTAGCAAAAAATCAGAAATAGACTACTATTTGTATTCAAATCGTGGATAATAGAAAAGAATAATATAATGAATCAGTGCAGTAACTAGTTTGTATGGGTCTCTAAACTTTTTGGGCAATATAACAATATAATTTTTCGGTAAGAGTCAAATCATAGAGACTATTTTTATACTATACACAAAAACATTCATTTTTTGTTATATACCGAATTCTCGGAATGTAAGGCGATCTTTAAAAATCAAATTGTAAAACTCAATAAATAATTTATAGAGAAAAGTTACACCTAAACAACCTAAGCAGTTATTTTTAAAGTAAAACGAATAAAAATTCGTTTCATGAGCACAGAAAGTAGTTTTGGTAGCAAATATGTAACAATAGTTGTAACACTTCCAGACAACACAATATTACACTTTGTGAATTACTTTTCTAATATAGTATATATAATTTACTAGATCTGTACTTATGTGCCTGCGATTTATTATTTAAAAGTTAAAAAATCTCCGTAACTTTCACTTTTATCGACAATATGACATTTTATTTCAATATCAATTGTATTATATTGACTTTATTCAATATCGATTTATTCATGTAACAATGCATAATTTTTGCAATTTCAGAAAATTATTTAAAAATCTTATTTATTTTTGTAAAAATAATGTTTTAAAAAAATTCTTTTTTGCACAAAAATTATATTAATTAATATTTAATTTTAGAAATTAATTTGAATTTTCATAAATATTTAGATTTTATACGTCATTTTTGAATTTTTTTTAAAATTATTTATCAATATATTAATTCATCATGTTAATGGAAAATTTTATTTTAACATTTTGAAAATAAAGGTTCTGAATAAATCAATAATGATGGGAAATGAATAAATTGATATTGAATAAAGTCAATATAATAAATGAATAAATCAGTATTAAATAAAATCAATATAAAAAAATGAATAAATTAGTATTAAAATCAATATAAAAAAATGAATAAATTAGTATTAAAATCAATATAATCAATAGTAATTATTTAAAACAAAATAATAATTAACTAATTTAATAAAAAATTGATACTAAAATATAAATCTAATTACTCACAATGGCAGTAGTCTTCAATTCGTAATATTTGCGTTGAAGAGCTAACAATTCCGATTCAAGTTTAACAATGTGGGACTTCATTTCTTCAGCAGTGCGACAAGAACTGGCAAAAGATTCGATTGGTTCAACACGGGTTTCTTGAATAATGCTCTCGACTTGACGATTTGAATTGAGTGCTTCTTGTAACATCTTTTCCAACTGTTCACATTTATCTTTCCAAGCTATGCAGAACTCATTTTGAAAGTCCAATTCTTTGATTTTCCTTTCAAGATTTTCATTTAAATCATCCGTTTGGCGTTTGTAATATTCATTGGCTTTGTTTATCTCGGATTTCAATTCTCGTTTTTCGTGTTGAACTTTCAAAAGCTCCTCATTTTTCTGTTCCAACTTTTTGGAAAGTTCTTCAAACTCGACTCTTGGTTTGGAATTCTGGAAATAAATTTCCCTTTCACCGACTGACTTTTTCAAATCTTCTAACTTTTTCTCTAATTGTTTCTTTTCATTTAACAGTTCAGAAATAACGATTTCGTTGGTTTTTACTACTCTGAGATAACTCGATAACTTTCTCATTGTTTGAAAAATCTCTGGAATTGATTTCTTTTTTCAAATGATCAATTTCTTTCAAAAAATCCATTTTTTGATCTTGTAATACTCGTAAATCATTATTTTTTTCTTTCAATTCTTCAGAAATTGCATGAAGTTTGCTTAACTCCTCTTCTTTGTTTGAACAAGATGTCTTCAAAAGAGTGATTTCTTCCTGGAGACAAGATTTATCATTAAAAATTCCAATTTTATCACTACAATCAAGTTGTAAACGTTCGATTTCGTTCATCAATTTAATATTCTCATCTGTAAATTCTTTCTTTGCAATTTCTATTTGTTTGTGTAATTCTCTATTAGTTTCTTCTAAATTGGCTTTCGATTCTAATACATTAGACAAATTTTTTTCATTAATTTCTCTTAAATTTTCGAATTCTTTTCTTAATCTGTCGATTTCTTCTTCCATTAAACTCTTATCGTTTTCAAGATCATGAAGCATGGCATCCTTTTCCTTTAAATCTTCCGACATCTTTTTTAATTTCAATTCATTGTCCACTTTTGTAAAACTTATTTCGGTTTTTAAATTGTCAAGATCTTCTGATAAACGTCTGTTTTCATTAGATTGATTTGAGATTCTCTTGAGTTCAAATCTTTAGAAATTTTATTAAAATTAAACGAGAGATTGTGGTTTTCTTCTTTACTTTTAGTTAATTGAATATTTAAATTCTTCAATTCCTTATTTAGATTATTGATTTCTTTTTCTTTCGCTTGCAATAAATTATTCAAATTAACAGTTTCGATCTTCACCTGTTTATAATCATTATTAATTTGGGAAATTTTATGTTCATATTGACGATACATTTCAACGTGATTTGAATTGTCACTTTTGTTCTTTTCAAATAATTCATTGAACTTTCTAGTAATTTCTTCTTGGTTTTTAATAGCATTGTCTTTTTCACATTGAACTAATTTCAATTTTTCTTGTTCTGATTTCAATTCAATTTCTGATTTATGGAGTTTTTGCTGAGGATATTTCAAACTTTTGTTTCAGTTCTACATTTTCGGAATTGTTTTGGGTTAATTTTCTTTCTATCTCTTCAATTTTAGCTATTGATTCTGCGTTAGAATTTTCTATTGTTCTTAGATGTTCATCGGTCTATTGAAACTGGATAAGAAAACAAAACAAAAAAGGTTTTACAATCTTACCTTGGCCTTTGAACGTTCTAATTTTGTAAAATTAGATTTTATAGTTTTATTTTCTTCGGCAAGTTTTTCAGTGTCTTCTCTATATTTGGCGATCCTTTCTTGGGCTTCTTCTAGCTGTTGACGATAAATACTTTTAAAGCACATCCAACAATAATATACAAAATATGAAACATTTAATTAAATTAATCAGTTTTATAATAATTTTTACAGGCCATACACACATAGCTAACTGTAAATAAATAAAAAGAACGAAATTACAAACTCAGTGTGCAGTGATAAACAATTTAATCATAATTAGAAACTATCAATAGCATAAAACATTCTCCGATTTGTATGCTAATTTACGGCAGTTTTATTAATTGGAAATTCCTGTTCAGAGTTCAATAAAAAATCGAAAAATGAATTGGCTTAAAATTCTATATTTTATTATCAGTAAAACTTTTAATTCTATTGATAAACTATCTAATTTATCTCCATTCTATCAGACTACAGATCGATATGTGGATTTTATTTACCATATTGATCAATAATCGAATTATATAAACGAGATTGTAAATAAAAGATGAGGATATAAGATGTTAATTAGCTATAAATAAAAAATTTCCATCAACACTACTTTTAAAAATCATTAAAATTTAATTATTTATTATCGTGTATAATAAATAAGTTTAAGGTTGACTAAAATTTTATTAAGGTTGTCACAAATTTCTAGTTATCCTTAAGAATTCTAGTAATTTGTACCGGTCTATCAAACAATAGAAGGCCAAATATAGTAGTTAATTAAAGTTTCAAGAAAATGGATCGCAATCTACCAGTTGACTATGAAGTGATCTTGAGTCGATTGTCAAAATAATTAATTAAAATACGACAATGTTAATCATTTCTAAGAGGGAAAATAAAAAATTTATTGATATTGAGATTTTAACCTAGCCTTTTGGTGATTTGCATCTCAGTAATTATAATAACTATAGTATAAATAATATACCTCATTATTAAAGTTCTATTTATATCTATTTTCAAAAACTTATTTAAATTTTTTAATGGATAGATCTTGAACCAGATTAAGTGGATCTAAAAACGTAGTAGATACATTTGATATGATAAATAATAATTACATATCTTCAAGTAATTAGATACTTGAATGTTATTGTTAATTCAACAAAAATATATAAAAATATCCATTTACGACATATAGACATGGAATATTTAGTCAAATAGGTTTAAAAATTCCTAAAACATTTCAATTAAACTTCGTCCAAAAGTTTACAAATTAGCATCTCTATGGTTGTAATGATTTTTTTTAAATTTTTTATGGAATTTTTAATTTGGTAATATTAATTTTTATGCAGGTGAAAATTATTATATCAAATGAAATTTGAGTGACAGATTCAACATCTGCTATTAACAAATTACTTTCACTAATCTATTGGTACTCTAATACGTTGAATAAAATAAACTGTACTAATTTTTTATATTTAAGTAATTTTTGTATTTTATAGATGTCAGAAGCTAACTAACTGTAGTATTTGATTACATAAATGTTTAATGTATAACATAATAATTTTATAATTGTTAGAAAAGTTAAACCTCAAATAGTTCATATTTTCATTTCTGATGATATTTGAATCGAATTCATTTAATTTCCAATATCTACACTCTTTAATAGGATTATAAAAATCGACTGCATTTCGATTTCAAGATAAAAATTTTTAATTTGTAGATTTATTTTAATTATATCTAATTAGAATAGCAAATTCTAATTAAATTTCACAGATTTTGAAAGTCTGAAACATTTTGATGATTCTAACGAGATTAATATATAACACGATTTATATTATAGTCCTACAAAAAATAATTCTAATGTAATTATTGAGGTTAATAAATTAAAATGGTTGTATTTAAACTTTTAATTAATAATTGTTAAATCTAGAAATGTAGCTAATAACCAGTGAATCAATCAACAGCCAAGTTAAATGTTAATATTCTAGACGAGATAATCTGCTTGTCGCAATGATATGGAACAGTAATGATCTCTATTGTATAAGAGACAATAGAATATCAGACAGCTACCTTTCATTCATATTAAATTATAAAAATTGAAAAACAAATTAATAAGGTCGGTTAAATGTTTTGCACAAATCTAAAAGCTTTCAAATTGCAGTTAAAATTCGATAATGTGAATGTTAGCAGATATTGACATCATATATTCAAGGAAAATTTATTTTTTAAAAGAATATTTTCTACAATGAAATATAATAACAGAAAAGTAAATAAAATATAACACTTAGCGCTTAATTTCAATAAACCTAGCAATTTAAACCACTTGTTAATAATAAAGACTTAATTTTTGAAAGTTCCTTTAAATAATTAAAATACAATTCAGATCTTATCAAAATAAATACCGCTTTTCAATAAAAAAAACTATTTAATATTGACTTTATCACAATTATATAAAAAAATTCAATGGAAATAGATCAATGAGTTAAATTGAATCAAAATATACATCAAATAGACTTGATAAATGCTATACCGTAAATTTGTGTTTAAATTTAATGATGATTTGTCATTGAAAAACTAAAGATATACTTTCAATCAAAAGTGAGGAATAATCCAAATTAGAGATCTTACATTAATGATACACCTATCAGAAGATATCCATTATGTTTAGAAATTTCTAGTAAATATAAAAAATTAAAAACTTTGGCGCTATGCTTGACTAAAGGATTTTATTTCTAACTATTCGAACCAAGATAAAAAAAATTAATTATATGGCATATTGTCAAAAATAGAATATCCCATGATTCCAAAAACACAAATAAACAGAATATAATTCCCATACGGAATGTATCGAATAAATAATAAGTAGCGAAAATATGGCATCAGCTTAATAATAATTATTTCCATAATTTATAAACTATAAAAATTGATTTTCAATCTGACAAAAATCACAAATTAATTATATGCAACATAAATTTTTAATTTTGCGATTATAAACTAAATCAAAATGTAATGGATCAGTTGTTCCCAACCTGAGTGTCGCACCCCAGGCCACAAAAGAGTAGTCTAATCACAGTAGAATCTAGTAACTTGCAAATTTTAAATTAAAACCCGTGTTTTTGGGTTAAATGTTTACAATTTCTAATTTGCAAGTTACTAGATTCTACTGTGATTATACTACTCTTTTGTGGTTTCTTACTATCATTTAAATTTAAGCAATATTACTACTACTACCACTACTCTAATTACATTGTAGTGACGTATTTATTCGATAGATAAATAATTATGATTCAATTATATAAAATTTGTAACTAAAAAACAGATATTTTAGAAGTCAAATACATAAGGAGAAACCCGATTAATTTTATTGCCGCAACTTGGAAATTTTTTCAAGGGATCACAGCACCAAAGGTTTGGAACCGCTGGAATATGAGCAAATACAATTAAAAACTTATTTATTATATTTTGATTTTTAAATGAAATTACTAAAATTCAATTATTGTTCGTGTCCTTTACCCCTTAAATATCCATCGTATCTATAAAGATACAACCGTTAAAATATATATTTCTATGTAAATATTCAAAATTTCCCACGAAACTAACTTCATTCTATTTTGAAATGTCATATATGATGTAATCGTAGTTTTAGTATTCGAATAAATTAATGTTTAAAACAGTGCATCTCATCATATTATGTTCTATGTCCCCAACAATAGTTTAAAGGTCAAATTGCCCCAGTTTTTGAATTAATTTTATTATTTTACAAACCCTTACTTAAAAATTTCAATTTTGCTTACAGATCTTGGTTAAAACTATATCTTCAGTTTTAAGAAATTTTTTCTATCATAATATACATAAAATACGACTCATATACTTGAGAAAAATTATTATCTATCAAATTTTAAAAATCCATTAATTTCGAACCCTAACCCAACTTGGGCCCCAGATGAGAAGCACCGGTTTAAAGTGTACATTCTAATTTTTAATAAGTCTTTTATTAAGGATTAAAATAAATCAGCAATAATAGTTACTCGAATCAAAAATGTTGTCGTTAAACATTTTTCTACAAGCACTACTATATTTATTGTGAAATTTGTTAGTTAAACTTAAATAATAGGATGAATATTGGATCCCAAAAAACATTTTAAATGATACCCTTGATACTAAGTGATTTTCCATTCTGGAAAGTCATTTACCTTGTTCTCGTGTTTAGTTAGGTACTTCAAAAATATATGTAAAAAATATTGAAAAAGCGACATGAGGAAAATTAGAATTGAATAAGTCTTGAAATATATATATTTTGAATGCATAAAAATATAATATTCAAAGAAATTAAGTAAAGTATTTTAAATTCCTCTAATATGAACGCAATTAAATATCATATTTAGAGAAAGTGATTTATCTTGTTTACCATTAATTGAAAATAGAATTTGTGCTGTTAGATGAGAATCGTTAAATAAAATGTTATTGGTCTATTGTCATTTGATAACGTTAATATAAATTATTTTTCCGTTTGAACAAAATTTTGATTAATAAATACAAAAGTCAAATAAAAATAAAAATCATTCAGTTAGCAAAGTTTCCATATGAAAATTATGCTCTATTTAGAGTCTTTTAAAATAAGATTAATTTCCTGAACATAAATTAGCTAATAAAGAAAACATTGCCTATATTACATAATATAAAATGAAACCAATTGCATCATTGCAATGAATTGTAATCTATGTACAACAATTTAATTCACGGTATAGAAGTTAATAATAAATAATCGAAAATAATTAATAATACAACACAATATTTTTAATTTTATTCAAAGTAAAAACTATCAGTTTTTATTTTAAAATTGTGATTTCATGGAAAATAAACTTGATTTTAATATAAACTTTTATTTAAATTTAAGCAACCTTTCAAATTAAAATGTATCAAAAATAACTTTAATTTAAATAAAATTTATATTAGCAAACCTCATAGTTTAGTGTTTGTTTTTCGTCTTCAAATTTCTTAATTTCTGTTTTAAGATATTCAATTTCTGATAAATCTGTGAAAAAATATATATATTGATAAAGTTTGTTAAATAAAAAATATTTAACTTCTATTCAAAACATCAGTTGAAATCGCGCTTTCTTGTGGAATAGAAATAACAGGAGCAATTAATGTTTCTGTGTTTACATTTTCATCTGTTTGTACTTCATTGATAGACTCAGTAACTTCTTCGTGGGCTACTTTAATCTCACTTTTCTGTGATTTCTTTTGCTTCTTACTTTTCTTGGATTGAGTAGCACTTGGTTCTGCTTGATGCTTGGTGACTGTAGATTTACTCGAGATTAGTGGATCTTTTTTAGGTTTCAAATAAAAATAAAAGAAATATGCGGATAGCAGTAAAGCAAGGAAGGTTACAATTAATGAAATGATAAATATCATTAAATAAATCTAAATGATAAAAATAGAAAATGTAACCGTGAAATTCAATAAAGTTATATACTTCAAATTAATTTGATAACTGAATTCAGGATTGACAAAATTAAAATATGACGTTCTTATTTATTTAAATAGGTTTGCTTATTTTAAACAATTGGATAATCATAAAAATAAATTAAAAATTAAAAATCTATTACTTACTTGATAAATTTTATCACAAATATAATTGACACTTTATTAATAAACTTTTTGTAGAGAAATTTATTTTGCTGATGTATTTATAATCAGTGGAAATTGAAAAAATAATAAATGATTGACAAAATAAATCGAAATAAGATAAGTGTCCATCATTTAACCATGAAAAACAAACCTTTTATGTACTCATATACGTATTTATTATGGATTATTTCGTACATGGCCCTGTTTCCTGGGTGGCTGAGATTATCCTATGATAATACACCGAATAATACAAAGTAAAGTACAAAACACATTGAGAATAAATAAAGCACGTATGATAAAGTTGAGAAACACGAGAAGTTGCAATCACCGACATAGTTAAAATAGAAATAACGCACTTCAAAAATCTGCAACTCGAAAATAAAATAAATAATTAATCATATTAAGAATGATTTTAGGTTGTATTTACATATGAAGAACCATAATAAAAATAATTAGGGATGTTATGGCTCATATTTACATACGAAGGAGCTATGGCAAAGAGTGCAGAATTTAAGGAAAAACTGGAAAAATTTATTTAAAAAAAAAATTTCCAATCAAATGGATTAAGAGATAATAAAATGAAATAAACACTAAAATTATTAAATAGTTCGATGGTTTAAATCAATCAATTAAATGTGAAAAGCATGCACTCGTGTATGTGTGGATAGCAAATCAAAATTACCCGCATTCCAATTGAATATAAGGGTAATTAATGTGTAGGCGGACAACTAAAATCCGTATAAATACCGACGGAAAATTCATTTGAAAGAACACAACACAAAATCACTTGTGATTAAATTGCTCTAGAACAACATTTATGAACTGAGAAATAAGGGCGGATTCCTGCGCAAAATCTTCNCCGTTAACAAATTATAGAATAATGGGATCTTTTAATGTCGGACATAAACATTCCCTCATCAGTCGAATGCTCTTCAATAATGTTCAAATGTACCATCACTTTTTCCGAGTATTCCCCCACGTGACACATTGATTTCTCAACGGTTGTCGGATGGTAGAGTAAACAATTGTATCTCTGGTTTCTCCAGAAACCATACGAAAGGTTAAAATGTACATTATCTGCAACCCACCACTACCATTTTACACATACTTTGTTAGATGGAATTATTTTTATCACGATAACATCAGCTTTGTCTTATCACTTGGTCGTATTCGGTGTTATCGCGAATTAGTCACTTTAAACCACTAATTTCATTAGTATTTCTTTTAATTTAACTCACTCATCCTTCTGTAAATTTTATAGAAATGTTTCTAATTATTATGAATAGTTGTCAATAAATAATTTATTGAATTTGGTAATTTTGTCATAGCTCCTTCGTGTGTAAATACAAGCCATTACTTAATTATTTAATTGGATTATTGTTCTGAACGTGTAAAAACTTCGTAGACAAAAAAACAAAAAATATATAAATTTTATTCATCATCATCATCCTCATCACTATCCATAGGCAACTCTTCACCTTCATCGTCTTCATCATCCTAATACAAAATCAAATAAAATTCAATCTAAGAATAACATCATCGTCACACCTCTGATTCCATATTTTCCAAAAAGAATGATTTTTCATTGTCTACATTATCAAGGTCTTCTTCGTCTTCGTCACTATTTGATGCCTCTTCATTTGAATCTTCCATCGATTCATTTAAGTCTTCATCTTCGGATTCTGAGATAAATAAATGTAATTTCCAATTATAATTAGCAATAACAGTTGCTACTTTATCTAAAGCAACAAATTAGAATTGATATAAAGTGATAAATGGGGCCAATATAAAGTGACAAATGGGGCCAATATAAAGTGACAAATGGAGCCAATATAAAGTGACAAATGGGGCCAATATAGTGACAAATGAGGATTGATATAAAGTGACAAATGGAGCCAATATAAAGTGACAAATGGGCCAATATAAAGTGACAAATGGGGCCAATATAAAGTGACAAATGGAGCCAATATAAAGTGACAAATGGAGCCAATATAAAGTGATAAATGGGGCCAATATAAAGTGACAAATGGGGCCAATATAAAGTGATAAATGAGGACTGATATAAAGTGACAAATGGGGCCAATATAAAGTGACAAATGAGGATTGATATAAAGTGACAAATGGGGCCAATATAAAGTGACAAATGGGGCCAATATAAAGTGACAAATGGGGCCAATATAGTGACAAATGAGGATTGATATAAAGTGACAAATGGGGCCAATATAAAGTGACAAATGGGGCCAATATAAAGTGACAAATGAGGATTGATATAAAGTGATAAATGGGGCCAATATAAAGTGACAAATGGAGCCAATATAAAGTGACAAATGGGCCAATATAAAGTGACAAATGGGGCCAATATAAAGTGACAAATGGGGCCAATATAAAGTGACAAATGGAGCCAATATAAAGTGATAAATGGGGCCAATATAAAGTGACAAATGGAGCCAATATAAAGTGACAAATGGAGCCAATATAAAGTGACAAATGGGGCCAATATAGTGACAAATAAGGACCAATATAAAGTGACAAATGGGGCCAATATAAAGTGATAAATGAGGACTGATATAAAGTGACAAATGGGGCCAATATAAAGTGACAAATGGGGACCAATATAAAGTGGCAAATAGAGACCAATATAAAGTGGTAATTAGGGAACCAATAAGTGGTTAATATAACATTTGGTCAAAATTTGAAGTAAGAAATTAAAAGAAAGATATCGTTCAATTTCATAGTGTAGCTACATACTATTTTGCATAATGCGGTATATGAATAGTGTTCTCGTAATTGGTATCGATATTAATCTTAGATAAATGATTTACAGGCATAGTGACTAGAAATAAACAGATTTATCACATTCATACTACTTTTTTTCTCAATTAAAAGCAATATATTCTGTTAAGATAGAGGAAAACATTAATTTAGAATAATCATTTACCGTCTAGCAACATTTTCTTTTCTTTTTCGTCGTCAGATTCCTCATCATTTTTATATTTCATTATTGCTTCATCGTGTTTCATTTGGATTAACATTTCATTCATATATTTGGACGGTTTCCGCCACATCATATTGTAAATGACAAACTGGCGCAAAATGTTCTGTATTGGCAAATAATCATTTATCAATAAATTTACTTTATTACTTGAAGAACCGGTGAACTTAAAATTGCAATTGTTTTTATTTTTATAAATATTTCTAACCATTTTGTGGCGGGTATCGATACCTTAGAATCAGATGTTATTATTTTATATAAAATTCCAGCGAAACGCAAAATTTCATCACTGAATTGTAATTGATTGATATAACTTTTTATTTCGTTTTCATCTTGGATAGAAAATAACTTCTTTAAAGGAATAGATTATTTAATATCTAAAAAAAGGTTTTACTTCTGCATCTTTCATGCTTGAAGCAAGCGTTCGAGAAAGTATTTTATCCATTTCAATATTACGTTTGGGTGGCTTTAAAAAATTTTTTTAATTATCAAAATAAAAATAGAATTACCATTTTAACAATATGTGATATTTTTAAAATATATTTCGAATATTTAAACAAAATTAATGTCATAGAAAACGTTTAAAATAAATAGATTGAGATATTTTAATTAAAAATATTAAATAATTAAATATTTTTTTTAATTTTATGAGTATTTATTAAAAGACAAATGGCCCTATTCAAATGGTAGCTGTGTTCTCAGATTACACGTAAATTAAAATTGCAGTCTTCGTGAAAAAACCATGAAATTGAATAAATTAAAATTTATCTGATTTAACAGACTTCAAATATTTTTTTATTACAAGCTTATAATTTAAATTAATAAAAATTTATAATAAAAATGGAAAATTAAAAAACTATCCATTGTATCAACACCAGTACAGTTAATAATTATTGCACTACCTTATAAGCAAAGTTAAATTGCCTGGAATTTTTTAATGAAAAATGTATTTAATCAAACCGCTTTATTATTTTTATGAAGGTAAGTCTTATTTGAAAGATAATTCACATGCATCCTGCAATATGCATGAAATTAATGATAAATATACCCTATACACCTAAATCCGAAATATAAAAGTTTCTATAATCTAAAAAAATCGATAAAATTATAATATAGGAATACAAAACTTACCAGTGTGTAAAAATTTAATGTTCCGAAAGTTAAAAGTTTTTATACACCTAATTCCGAAATTAAACATTGTCTATAATATACGTTGGTGTGCACACCAGTTGAGGTGACTCACCATTTATGTGAAAATGACGTTTATAACTTCATTTATTCAATTTTTAAAAATGGTTTTCAGGTAAGTTTTTTAATTGTAAGTAACTTTTAAGAATTGAATTTTGATTTTATATAATTATGAAATCATTATTCAAGTTCTTAAATACACCCAACTCTTTTTTTACACGGTAGATACGTTCGAACGAAAATCGCGTAAAAAAATGGTGTAAAAAAAGACACGTTAACCATAGTAAAATTGAGGATGTGTTCTACAATTATAGAAAACCGTGTAAAATAGAAAAAGGAACCATTAGTTGTTCTAAAAAACCGTGCAAAAAAAATAGTAAATCTTGAAACCATATTATATAAGTTTTGGATGGTGTAGTACAGGATGGCTGGGTGCAAGAGTACTTTGAATTGAAGACCCTTTTGTTCCATATATTTTTGAACTTCAGGAACGAAGCATTCTTGGAACCATTTTGTAAAGAATTCTCCTGTCATCCACGCCTTTCTTTCCAATGGACTGCAGCTGTTTAATATTCTTGCCTTTCAAAGCTCGTCTGTTGACTAACAGTGGCTTTAAAATCTTATCTCCAGATGCGTTACTACACAATAAAAACGTTACTCGATCCTTAGCAGGCTTTGAAACCGCGATCTGATTTTTCTGATTTAGCAATGTAGGTCCTGGAGGGCAATTTTACCTGGTCTGGCGTATAGCCACCGTGTTCAATTATTTTTATGAGTTTTTCTGGAAAACTCTTTGCAGCATTTTCATCTGCTGATGCTACTTCTCCTTTTATTTTTACATTATGAAATGCTTGCCTTTTTAGGAATCCTGTCAGCCATCCTTCACTTGCATTAAATGTCATTGTCTTCATTGCATTGACACTTGTTGGTGGCTCCAATTCCCGAAGTCGTTTGTATATTCAAAGGGCCTTTTCCTTTATAATTTTTCCATCTATAGGTATTTTTTTCTGCAGCAAATCCTCTATCCAAACCACTAAACTTTTTTCCATTTTCTCCGAGATAATGTTTCGGCTATATGACGATGCTTTGGAACTGATGTTCGGTCCAGAAATTACTGATCGTCGAATGAAATCCTCACTTTTTTTTATGATTCTGATAGTCACTTCACTTAAACTAAAATCTTTGTCAACAGATGTGGGACCTATTCCTCTCTCAAGACTGTCTAAGATTTTTATTTTAGTTTCCAAAGAAATCGCTTGTCGCTTCCGATTATTTTTTGTTCGTTTAGGCATCTTATTAATCGGCTATAATAAAAATTAAAATAAAAACACTTCATAAAAAATTTTAAAATCTAAAAAAAATAACATTGTCAGTTTATTAAAATTTCCTTATGTAAGTAAAACTTCTTAAAAATAATAATTTTTGCAGGAAAATACCAGTTTATTAAAATTTCCTTTAGTAAAATAAAATAATAAGTAAAAAATTTAAAATTTAAAAAAAATAACATTACCAGTATATTAAAACTTCCTTATATAAGTAAAATTTTCTAAAAAAATATTTGTCAAAATAACAATAAAAACAAAATTAAAACATAAAATTTTTTTCGGAAATAGTGTTAAACTGAATATTTCGTGCAAAAAAAGAAGATTTGTTCCTTTTTTGTGGACCGTGTTATTTCAAAATCGTGTAAAAAAAGACCGTGTAAAAAAGAGTTGGGTGTATTACTTTTAGTCAGCATTTATAATATAAATTATTTTTAATTAAATTTCAGGTGTTTTTTTGGGAATTTTATGAAATTAATTGGAATTATTTCGATATAATGTAAGTCAAAAATATATTTTTAACTATAAACAAATAAAGTAATCACCAAAGACATTAATTTTTTTAATACAATTAGGAAAGAAGCCGAATTTTGTCATTTTCTGTAATTATATGAAAATATTAATTTGATATAATAATTTATTAAAATTTACGATTTGCGATTTTTTTCGGCAAATCCAAAGATGTCGAAGGACATTCTTCAATATTTGAAATGCTACCTTCACACAAAGGCAGCGCTTGACAAGACATATCTGTTATACTATAAAATATTTTAATTTTTTGCAATTTAATGAATAAATCTTACATTGTCAGATCTTCACATTCGCGAAAAGGCAGTTTATCCTGAGTAATATCTGAAAATCTAAAGAAATGTTAAATTCAAAATTATTTTATAATTAAATCTAACGATGTTTTTTCTTCTTTTTCTCTGTAGAGCTGTCAGATTCTGAATCAAAAGTTTTTTTCAAAATTAGGTTTATTAAATTTAATTAAACTATAATTATCCTCTAGAGCAGTGTTTCGTAACCACATTGAAAGAATCGTCCCCTTTACCATAGTAAAATCACCCAGCGCCCCCAACACACAAAAAACGAAATTTTAAAATTACACTCTTCTCTATGCATGTATTTCATACTATAGATTTTATAAAACAAAAAAAGTATAAGAAATATAAATTAAACACATGTTTATAAACATTACGTATTTATTGTCATATAAACATTACATACAATAAAATCAATTACATTACAAAAATCAATGAGATCCTTGAGCCTCATGTGACTGCTCTATTTTCGTAATATTAGGTTCAAGCTTAGTTAAATACATTCTCAAATCTTCTCTCTGGCTCATCTCTAATCGATTACGTAATTTTTTTTTAATATATACGTTACTGCGCTAAAACCCTTTTCTACTAAATACGATGAAGGAAATGCTGTGATGGGTAATTTTACCTCTTTCCACAGAACAGGGTATTGATAGAGAAAACGGACCTTGTAAATCATCATAATCACATTGATTAAATATTATTTTAGCTTCACAGTCATTTTTAGCTCAATAAACTGCTTTTTTAAATGTTGACTGACACTTTCTACATCTGATAAAAATGGTTTAATTATCCAATCCGGTATTGAAAGTTCACGCAAGTCTTTGAATCGTATTATCATATCTTCAATAAGGGCGGTAATGTAGCTACAGTATCTTTCCAAATCAGAATACTTGAGCATATCTCGCTTTAATTGTTGTAATGAAGGAAACTGATCTAGTTGATGCTGATAATTGTTGATAATGTATAAACGCTCAGCCAGACTTCTAAAACGCCCACAAGGGGGCGCTGGTGCCCCCGGTTAAGAACCACTGCTATAGAGTCTATGATAATTAAAGTAAATTTGCGGGGGAAAAATGCTACACCTAAATCCGAAATATAAAAGTTTCTATAATACACGTTGGTGTGTGCATCAGTAGATGAATCACCATTTATGAGAGTGGGAAGTTATTTACTTCATTTATTCAATTTTATAAATGGTTTTCAAGTAAGTTTTTTTTAATTTAAGTAACTTTTAAGGCTTGAATTTTGATTTTATATAATTATGAGATCATTATTATGAGTTGTTTTTAAAAATATAGTTTTGTTTTGTTTTTGAAATATGGATGTAATTAATTCAAGAAATCAAGCATCTAATAATGAGGAAAATACATCGATAACTACGAGTTAAAGAATAGTATTAACACAGAAATAACCGAAATTTCCACCGATTTATGTGAAATTCTCATGAAAAATACTATGAAAAAGAAGGAAGAATGGTATTTATTACACAACTATTTCATTAGAAATCGAAGAAACTTGTTTTGTTTTATTTTAGCGATTATAACTATTTCAAGAAGTAAATTTTCGTTTTAAGCAATCCATCCTTTGAAAGGTTGAGTTTGTCTAAATAACTAAAAGATTTATAACATGAAAATAAGTTATCCATTTAAAATTCCCAATCATGATTCTTATCAAAGGATTGAAAATCATTTCAGAAATTGCACATGCTAAACCAAACTTCTGTCATTAGTTATATCAAATATTATATATAGAAAAATTTAGGACTAAAATTCGTTAAAATCAAGCAAAGACCCACGACCCAAAAGAAAAAACGTCCTGGAAAAGCTGAACGAGCACGGGTCAAGAAAACCGATCACAATCAAAGACAAACAATAACCTATGCATGATGTCGTGTTTTATTTCAATAAATCTGTTCGAGTATTTAGATAGTTGTTTTAGTTGAAAAAGCAGGGATATGCTGACTTTCCACTGATTAAATGGTAATATCATGGAGGGAGCCGAACCTTAGGTACAAGTGATCACAGAGAAAAAGGATCTACATGAAAGTCGAACACAGGCCTTCAATCGACAGTCCGCGAGCCCCCTTGAGTACTTGCCAATAATAGCATACAATGGTATGCTCACTTTTAGCTGCACTCACCCATTCGATACATTATCAACGTTGGTCACTCAACGGGTATCGAACGGTACAACATGCTTGCATTCTGGATTACGCTGAAAACAGCACGAAAGGGTAAATGTAGATAACATGTAACGCACCAATATTTAAACAAATTTATTTAAAAAAAAAGTTAAACATTTAAAATGACTTTCAAGACTTTATTAAAACAAAATACATTAAAAGTTTTCACAAAATCCACATTTCAACAAATCATTTTAAAAAATGCACCAAACATTTTGTCTCATTTTGATCACACATCAAAAATTTGATTATCTAAGATTTCTTAATAAAAATTACTTTTTATCAGTAAAGTTCATAATTTTTTTCCGTTTATTTATTTATTTTTTAATTTGACAAAGGTTGTCTAAAATATTTTTATATATAAAAATTTTGATCTTTAACTGATTTCTTTTGATCTGAAAACAAATGAAGATTAAAGAAATTAAAAATATAAATATATTCATAACTAAAAGATATTGTAAATAAATTTATAAAAAAATACAACCAGTTTAAACAAAATAAATTCAATATTTTAATTAGAATTTTATTTACCCCAGTATTTCAATTTCCAAAAGCTATTAAAATTGTCATAAAAGTCACAAATATAAATCTGATTTGAATAATCTCAATATCAAATAAATTTTTTTATTAGAAATCCATCAGAAAATAAAAAGAAAATGATTTACAAAACAGTAAAAATTTTATCAATAAAACGAAAATCTCTGAAAATCAGATTTGTTAATTAAAATAATTTTCAATGATTGGCATCACTGGGATTTTCTGAATTGTTTTAATCTGCTTTCTGTGGATAATTGAATAAATGCCTTTTGGGATTATTAAATTAAGAAATAAAAATTTGTAGAGCTATATTGGAAAAGTGCATTATTAAAAATAATTTATAAAGAAAATAAGATTTGATAATTAAATTAATCGCAGTTTTTAATAATTGAAAATCTTTTATTTTCCCTTTGAGAATTCGAATAGTGATTTGTTTTAATAAGAAATTAATTATTATGAACTATTTTAGTAAATTAGTTTAAAATTATAATTTTTTTAATATTTTAATTATACATCATATACTATATGCAAATATAACATGTATCTAAATCTCTCTCTATATGAAGAATAAAATAAAAATAAAAACCAGCTCACAAAGAAATATGTATGCACCAAAGGTCAGCGCTTCTATACTTACAGAAAGTACACTTCATAAAAGACGAGAAAGAAAGGATAGCCAATCGATGTACTGAAGAAAACGAGAACTGTAAACAACAATTAAGCTTCAATGAAATCCTACACAAAAACGGATATCAAGGTAAAGACATTGAAAGAATGAATTCTATCTCAAAGAGATCTAGGGAAATAACACAAAAGAATCAGAAATATTTCTATCTGAATATCCCATTCATCAGTGACATACTCGACTTCAAGATTCTGAAAGAACTTAAACGCACCGGCCTTCCAATTCGTGTACCACATAACTCTTGGACATTGAGAAAAGCTCAGGCAAACAACACCAAGAAAGGAAACAATTTTACAATGGAAAAATGCCAGACACCGATAGATATGTGCTTTCGAAAAAACATTGCTATTGCATTACGTACAATGTACAAAGAATTAAAGAACATCTAGATCCTAGTGGAAAATCATCGAAATACAGACATCTCCAGCAATGTCAACCAAGGAAGGAAAGAAAAAATATTTCAATCAAAATCTTAGCCAATGGAAACATTCAAAAAAAATGTCAGATTTCAGGAAGCAATTCTCATAATAAACAGACATAGCCAACAATCAACACTAAAAAAGAGATCAATGAAATCATCAAATTGATTTGTTGTTTTTGACATTGAGAATAGCTTTTATAAAAAAAATTAAATTAAAAATTAAAACATAATAATTTAAAATAATATAGATAAAATATTAATTTTAGAAGATCATTAGGATTTAAAAATCAAATTAGAAAAATTTTTTAAAATATTTAAATTGCATATATAAATAGTTATTGGAAGCTATATTTTATAAATATTTTAAAATAGCATTTATTAAAATAGGTTTCTATGAGCTAGTTATAGAAGCTTTACAAATTAAAAAAATTTTTCTGAATGAGTCTTTTTGAATTTTAAAGGATATTTAATAAAAAATTTTTTAGAATTTTAAATTCTTCAGAAAATAGATTTATTATTAATTTTAACTAATGAGAAGTAAGAAAAAGAAAATAAAAGAGAAGATCAAAGAGCATTTTAAAAAATAGAAGAAGCTAAACTCCATGAAATTGAAAAGGACTAGCTTATAGTCGAAAGTTTTTTCATTAAATATATTATTCGCAGCAAAAAAGCTTAAATTATCATTTAATTGTTTTTAAATTTAATTAATTTCAAATTTCATCACTGATTTCTTTTCGATTGACATTGTATTTATTATAAAGCTTGACTATGAATCAGTAAATATATCGATGTTTTTTTGATATTCACAACTTTTCGGCCTGCCTTTTTCAAGTGATTTTGATCCACAATCTCCATATATATTTAAATTAAAATGTACTAAAAATATAAAAACAATTTTCTTATTGCTTTTAATCTCAGAACTTAAGCAGTATGATAAGTAATATTATACTAGTTTTATATTTTGTTACGTTGGTTATGCCATGACTGAAATATTGAACACTTACGTACCAAACGTTTATAATTATAATATTTATAATAATATTATTATCATTGGATTTACGCGCGTGGAAATTTATAAGTCTCTCAAATATGTGGAAATAGGTCAAAATTAGATTGCAAAATTTGATTCTATCAAACAAATGAAGTTAAATAGAATTTTGTATAAAATATTATTAGTATTCGTTAAAAATTACAAAATGAATGCATTAGTTAATTCCTTTCACACCGAGAACAGTATATTTTGGCACTAAAAATATTGACCAACAGTCGAAGACCGATTTTTTAAAATCATTTTTTCAATTGAAACGGAGTAGATTTGGAATTAAAATGTTTATAATAAGAGATTGCAAGACTGGAAATGTCATTATCTACAGTTAAATTTCTGAAATAACAGTCCGTTGTATTGGTACTGATAATAGAAAAACCACCTGGCGTGAAATAGTTAAAAGTTTCATCACATTTCAATATTTAACTTGTATACAATAGTTTACACCAGTCTTTTTCAAAGTGGGCGATAACGCTCCCTTGTGGGAGTTTGAGACCTAGATTTGCATATTCTAAAAGAATCTGATTGATCAGAAAAGGAAAGTGATTCCCAGATGCGGAATAATTAACAAATATGGAAAGTGATGATCAAGATAGGTAATGATGGTACTAATAAGGAAGTTAGTGATTAGTAAAAAAGGAGGTTATATAATATATAAATATCTCTTTCGACGCTCAATCGTACTGAGGAAGTTAGGACAAATATCGATCCACCAGTCGATTGCTACCGGGTTGCTCCAATAGCGTTATTTAACAGAAACTTGTTACAACTTGATTGCATATGGCGTGGGGGCTATCCTACGAAATTTATGTTAAGTATTTTAAGTTTTTATACCATCATACAGGGTAGAAATATAAACTAATTATTCGTTATTGTGTAGTAGGTAGGTTTTAATTTTAGTGAAGTTTAAAATATAAAGTAATATGAAATTACAAATCTACCATCGCCCTCTTAACCCACGACAACGTCCCCCATTTTTTTCTGGGCCGAAAGAGATATTTATATATTATATAACCTCCTTTTTTACTAATCACTAACTTCCTTATTAGTACCATCATTACCTATCTTGATCATCACTTTCCATATTTGTTAATTATTCCGCATCTGGGAATCACTTTCCTTTTCTGATCAATCAGATTCTTTTAGAATATGCAACTAATATATATTTCTGCTTAAATGCTATTAAAATTGAAAAAAATCCAAGGGGCACTGATTAATATTTTTTGTGGAAAGGGGGGCGGTAGATAAAATAAGTTTGGGAATCAAGGTAATCGAAAGTAATCAAAGGTAATAGCATTAAACTACAATTAAAAACATTAATAAAAATCAGAATTTAAATTCAAATAAATCAAAGTAGACAATTATTGTTGGATAAATCTTTGTTTCAATCTTCATGATTTTAAAACATTTTGAATAAATTCATTCTTTTTATTTCCAGCGGGACTATAAAAACAAACAATAAAAGATTTTCCGTTTGAATTTCGTCCCACTCCGACTCCTATTTTCTTGGACCTTTTCCATAACATTTGCGTAAAATGTCCTAAAAATATGTTACATATTTTACTATTTTTTATATATTAACATTTACTTACCAACATTCTTAAAATTGTCTGGTTCTTTTCTATAATTGTAATTTTTGCCTTCATTATACCAGCTGTCAACAAGAACTTTGGCTGAAAGATAAAGTGTCTATTAATAGTGTCCGACAATATATATATTTCCCTTAAACATGTTTGAGGTTTGGGAAACCATATGGCTATTTGTCTCCCAATATTAAAAGTTTGATTGCTATTCACAACTAAAATACAGATTGGTCTTTATATTCGTTCAATCTTTCGACTATATGCAACTGTGAAAATATTTCGAATGATGGTAAAATTTCATTGTACTTATATAATAATGTGGAAAGACTAAAAAATTTGCAATAGCAATAACTTCCTATAAAAACTCTTATTTTTTAAAAACATTTTTAAAAGCTTTCTAAAATGTTTACGCGCGACCGGGTACATGGAACTATTTTTTCAAATTACTGAAAGAATTTAGAATGCAAATACCAATTTTGTGTTCATAGTGACTGGCCTATATTTACCAACAATAGAATAGTATAGAACAATATAATATCTTGAATTTTAAGATAAAATTCTCCACAAACAACGTGAAATATAAACCATTTTGGTTTTTATTACCAGGTAATTATCACGGCAACTAGAAAAACAATAACTTTACATTGTCTCTATCTATCATGATAAATTCTAAATGTTTTGTAAAAAACTCACTGACGTTTCAAAGATATTTTAATTGCATTGTGCTGTCCAAAGTTTGTATCATAATTAACAATAATGAGAGTAAAATCAAAGCAACATTATTTTCACCTGAATCTTCAGTAACATTTCCTTTTTTCGTAGTAATATTTTCACCTATATCTTGATTCTCAAATGAGTAATTACTGAATGACATCTTATTTTCTATCGCCAATTCATCCGCCCAGTCCTGAGCATAGGTATTTAGCTGCTAAATGTTCAAAATATCTTTAGGACAATGCAGTAATAAAAATAATAATAATAATAATAATAATAATAATAATAATAATAATAATAATAATAATAATAATAATAATAATAATAATAATAATAATAATAATAATAATATTACTAATAATAATAATAATAATACTACTACTACTACTACTACTACTACTACTAATAATAATAATAATAATAATAATAATAATAATAATAATAATAATAATAATAATAATAATAATAATAATAATAATAATAATTATAATTATAATAATTATAATAACAATTTTAATATCATTATTAATTTTGTGCAATTAGTTACAATAAAAATAAACATACGAGTAATTAATCATAAATCAAAGTGTTATTTTAAAAATAAATAATAAATAAAATCTTTCATTTTCAACATTGATCGAAAGTAATATAACTTTTCTAAATGTATTATTCGATGACAATATTTCAAATTTTATTTTGGAATTACGTATATTTTTATAAGATGATAGAATTGATAAGCTAGTTATGTTAGGTTTAGAATAAACAGTTAATAAAAGCTATCCCAAAATTTAATTTGATTAATAACGACGAATGTTAATTAAATTTAATTAATTTAAATTAATTAAATTAAAATAATTTACCCTGTCCAAATTCAAAGTTGCAACGTTATGATTCCTTCGATAATAATTGTGCTGAGATACAACTGCTTCAATGAAACTTTTAATCTCTTCGTTTTCTCCTTTATCTGAATCTTTGTCTAAATTAGGTATATGGTTAAGAAATTAAGATAATTTAAAAACTAAAAAAAATTAATTTGCTTAAAAAATATAATATTCTGATATAAATGTTTAAAAACATCAATTTATTTTAATAAAATGTTACTCTTATTAATATTTAATGTGAAGCTATTTTGATATAATTAAATTAAATTTTAGGAGCGCATTATTAAAACTCAGAGTTACAGGAAAGTAGAAAAGGTGTCTACATACTAATATGAAGCAGAAGAAAAAGTAAATAAGCCCCAGGCAAAAAACAAGATAAGATCTATATTACATTTCTCGATTTTTCGTAGAAGTCAGTCAAAAAAATAATTCCATAAATGTCCAACCAAAAGTATAAAATAATGATAATAAAAAGCGATATTGAAAAAATATTAAGAGAACTTTGTAATTTAAGTTTAATAAACTTGATTGTTTATTATTTATTTATTATACCTTTTATACAATAAGAGGAATAAATACAAAAATACATTTGCTTATTGTTAACATGCACGGTTAGTTTCTTATTGCTTCTTTGATTTCATTGGTTTTTAGTTTTCCGGATATTCAATCGAAATTATTAGAAATTGGATCCAAAATTAATTTTTACGGAACTGTATTATTTTAAACTACACTCAACAGTTTGCAGTTTATGATAACATCAATCCCACTATAGGATATCTAAAATAGTTCGAGAACTCCAATTTCCCAACCGAAAATCAATTGTGCTTTTACACAAACTATTCTAAAAATTAGTTTAGAAAATAATGAATTTGCTTCATGCTCCTAGTTTGGTTAATAAGTAAAACCTTTTCATAAATATTGTTAATATTCCACAGAAATGTATTTTAGTCAACAAATCTTCTAAATGTCTTATCAAAATGAAACAAATACAATGGGGATACTTAAACTCAATATTTCACTTTATTAGGAACATTTTACAAAGACGTATTAAATTGAGATAAGTCTTTCCCTTCTTTGTCGCTAATAGGCCCTCGTCAATACTTATACTTGCTTACATATATTTTAAATAGCAACATATTAGGGTTGTAGATATTCTTACTAAAAATACTTCGCCAAGGCCCTATGAATAAGCAAAGGAAGTAGACAGCCTAGTAAAATAAAAATGAATGTAAGATGTTCAGCAACAAAGGGGTTAAAATAGAAATGGACATGTTTATAAGCGCCAGCAGCATATAAAGGGTTAAAAGGTCGCATAGCTGATTAAGAAATTGTCATTAAATCTTTAAACTTTTGCCTAATATAATTTTTATTATATTTTAATTAGGAGTCTATTGATCATTAAATTGATAAATCGCTTAAAAAGATAATAAAAATATTCTATTCAATATTTCAACCTACCAAATTGAATTTTATCTCATTTTAATATCGTATTTCATATCCCATATGGCATTATGAAGGGCCTGGGAATTAAATGAGTTAATTTTTCAATTTATTTTTAATATTCAAATGAATAAATTTAACGAGTTTTATATTAAAAGTACAAAATGATTATAAATTAAAATTGTATCAACTTTAACATAAAAATAAAAATAATAATAATAAAAATAATAATAATAATAATAATAATAATAATAATAATAATAATAATAATAACAATAATAATAATAATAATAATTCTTATAATAATAATAATAATTATAATAAAAATAATAATAATAATAATAATAATAATAATAATAATAATAATAATAATAATAATAATAAATACAATGTCAATGGAAAAGAAATCAGTAGTGAAATTTGAAAAAAAATTCTAATTTGATCAAATTCACTTTAAAAAGGCAGTGCCGAAAATTCTTGAATATCAAAAACATCGATATATTTACTGATTTATAGTCTTCAAGCTCTTTTTAATAAATACAATAATAATATTATTACTATAAAATAAACAGTACAAGATTTGTGATACCCAGTGCAAAAAATCCCAATAGTAGACTAGTTTCGAGCCAGGATGTTATAAAACTATGACCCTGGGCAAAAGTTCGATAGTTCACGATCGCTTGCAAATTAAAAAAAAATTTTTAATCCGCAGAGGTGATAATGATTTTTTATACGCCATGTTTACAAGTTTACAGATTTTTTCTGTGACCAAGCTAATTTGCAAGCGATGTGATTTCCAGTGTACCAGGGGAAAGTATGCAATAGAGTTGAATCAGCAATATTGTATACTTACCTGACGCGAAGAAAAATCTTCGCGTCTCCTACATAGTACTGATGATATCCAAAAGCTCGAAACTAGTCTACTATTGGGATTTGCACTGGGTATCACAAAGCTTGTACTGTTTATTTTATTCAAGTGAGACATCCGACAAAAAAATTTTACACCTTTACTTTATAATATTATTATTATATTCATAAAAATTTTATTCACTATATTCAATAGATCAAACAATAGCAACCAAACTAACCACTGGTATATCCATACAGTTGATCATCACCAATATCATATACGCTGTCATCCAATGAATCTTCAAAAATTGGTCTCGGCTAAAAGAAAATAATTTTAATTTTAATATTTATTGATTAAATCAAATTGTACAATAGCTATTGTATTAATTTTCTGCAATTTTTCTTGTAAATTTTCGTTAAATCAATAATAATAATAATGATAATAATAATAATAATAATAATAATAATAATAATAATAATAATAATAATAATAATAATGATGATAATAATAATAATAATAATAATAATAATAATAATAATAATAATAATAATAATAATAATTATAATAAATATTAGTAATGAATGTTTTATTATTTTATTACTATTATTATTACTTACTCTACCTTTGCTTAAGAAATTATGTAAAAAATATTTATATAATTTATTGGAAATTACTGGCAACAGTCTGTCAATCATTTAATTCTTTATGCGGCTCTTGGAACTTCAAAGACTTACAGTTATCAAGTCTCATGAAATATATAGTATTTATCTTTTTATTATATAAAAGATATAATAAAATAAATAATAATAATTTTTTCAATATTCTAATTTGTTGGTTTACACTAATTTAATATTTCATAAATTTCACCTTATTTATAAGTGATTTTTTTTGTTTCCTAACTTTCTTCCAACATTTTCTTTAAATTTTACAATTGCGTAATCATTGATCATATTCCAATTTATGTTCCATTTATTACCTCAACTATTTTAATTAATTAATTGATTAATTCGTAGATAACCTCAATAATATTATTTTAATCTTCCCCGGTGTAAATAGGCGTAAACACACATTAGGCAAATAAAACTCGTAAATAAAAGTTGCCGGATGGAAAGCTTTCAAAGTTTTCTCAGGAATGCTATATGTGATGTATACAAAAGTACCTCCAACAGAAAGAAACTGTAGACAGAGATATAAAAGATGATGATACATTATAAACATACAAATTAAAACACGAAAAAACAGAATAACTAAAAGATAAAGCTCAATTCTTTTAAAAATAGTTTCTTACTAACATAAACTATTTCTAAATGATAATAAAAAAAATGTTTATTAAATTTAGGGATTCTTAAATAATTTATATCTGATTAATTTAATCATCATTTATTTTCATGTTACAAAAACATATAATTTAAACAAACTAATTGTCTAGGATCTTCGGTAAAATGATTTTCTCCTGTATATGTCGACCCGGTTGGTGTGGTAAATGTTTCAACAACATCACAATAGAAAACACCACCTTTGTTCCCGACATCCAGTTAGCTTTCCAATCATCCAGAATGTGTTTTCTTACTTGAGTGTATTCCATCGTTCGCAGTTCTTCGAGATATTCCTTAACAATTTGCACTTCATCCCATTTCTCTGTGATTTAATAGATAGAATTATATCGTTGAATTCAAAATATCTAACGTCCTCTAGGCAATGAGGGCACATTTTCTAAATATTTTCCAACAAAGTTTCCAGCCGGTTGATATCTTCCAACAATGTACCAACAATTTGATTCAGGATTTTTCGCTCGACCAAAACCGGCTTCTTTAGAATCTTTCCAAATCAATTGAGTAAAATGTCCTAAATTTTATGTTAAAAATTTAATTAGTAACTTTCAGTTTTACCTGTCGCCGGATTGTTTGGTGGCTGAGCTTCTTTGGTAAAATCATAATCCTTAATTTCTGAATACCAGCTAACACTTGCTCCTAATCCTAAATGAAACAAATATTTAATATAATAAATCAAAAAATAAAAATTCAACCGGAATACTTATAGTCTACAAACGGTCTCATGCACATAGCTAGATTTTCACCAGCATTGTTTCGATCTTCTTTCTTACTGTGCTCCATTAAATCTCTTGCTGCTATTAATTCTGCATACCTTTGAGCTTCCAAACTCAACTGTTTATTATACCTCAATGGAGGGACATTGTGTGCTTTACGCAGACTAAAAAATTAATTTATAAAAATTAAAAAGTTTTCTTTATCTGACCCATTATGTGAATGTAAACTTTCGTAATTAAAATCCTCTAGTTCCGACATTTTAATCCGATTAAATTCTAAAAACTACTTAAAATAATATGCTTTTATATACAGCCTACTCACATATTTTTTTTACTATTTTACAACCAATGATGAATTGTGCATCACTCTTATGTGATCAATATCAGGTTCACTTAGGTCAAAATTAAAAAAAAACTGTTATTTCATTTCAATTAAAAAAGAATTATCAAATTAATTTTAATAATTTAAAAAATTAATTCCAAAAATATGTGTATATTTAAAATTTCTTTTTAATTAAAATTATTTTTTAAAACATATATTATATACAATTTATAGAATTTTATTTGATAAAACATACCTATAAAAATGATGGTGATAATAATAATAATAATAATAATAATAATAATAATAATAATAATAATAATAATAATAATAATAATAATAATAATAATAATAATAATAATAATAATAATAATAATAATAATATTAATAATTATTATATATTATTATATACTTATTATTATTATTGTTATTATTATTATTATTATTATTATTATTATTATTATTATTATTATTATTAATTATTATTATTATTATTATTATTATTTATTATTATTATTTAAATTCAATTAGATTATAAATAATGTAATTGGTTAATTTAAAATTAAAGTTATTGATGTTTGAATTTTAAAAATAAACCAAAAGAAGTCAAATTTTCTCGATAGTTAAAAATGTAATTAATAAAAGTTAATTTATAAGGCCGCACTGACTTCAATACAAAATTAAAATGTTGAAATTTATTGATTTATACAGTGCTGAGCACTCAAAAAATATTGTGATGAAATAGCCAAATGTCGTTATTTTCTCATCAGCATATCTTTATTAAATGTGTTGTTTTGAATTCACTAAAAATATTACATCTTTAACTTCAAACTGACTTTGAAATGCCGTTTTAAATACTTTAAATAATAAAAATCTTTTGAAAAATATTCAGTATTTTATTTCTTTTTTATTGTTATTGAATAGATAAGAAACCTCAAAATTATAAAAATTAAATGCCTAATAACATTTGTTAGGTTTATGATTATCGGTGGCAATACAATGTAAATTTGACTCATTTACTTTATGTCAAATCGCTAAGACCGAATGGCATTGAAACTTCATTAAATTCACAAAACAATTTTATTCTACTTTTCACTAGCTTGTCAAAAAATTAAAAGATGTTTCTCATTAATGATAAACAAATTTTTATTAATTAATGAATTATCATCATCATTACACCCAAATAGATTAATTTAAAATTATTTATTTTACATTTATATTTTTATTCGCCATTTGTGTTCTCTATCCTTGTCCGTAAATATGTTGATTTATATGCTTTTCATTTGTTCATTATTTGTTATGATCTCATCAAAGGTATATATCTTCGATACCCCAATTTTTATTATCTTGTTAAAATTATAAAATTAGGTCTTAAAAACACTGATTTAAAGGGTAAAATAATTTTTCGTAGATCATTCATTTTATTACAAATAGCGTGTCAATAGGAAGAATTGAATTTTTTGTTTGAATAAAATTTTATTTTAATAATTTAAGTCAGTGGTCTTCAACTTTTCGCGGCCGTCGAATACTTCTGCTGATAATAATACTATTGGCGGAACCTCAATTTTCGAAAAATATCGAGCAAGTAAAAACACAAATTTATTTTAAGAACTTTTCAATTTTCACCTCTGATTTCTTTTCAAGTATTTATAAAACGAATTTAACTATGAATCAGTTGAAAAAAGCTGTGCCGAAAATTCGTGACATTTTTAAAAATTTTTAATTATTAAATTAAATTCATTGAAATAACAAATTATTTTAAATTAAGATTGGAAATTAATTAATGAAATTGTAATTCTTAAATTCAGTAAATTTTCAATTTGTTTAAATATTCAGAGAATTGTATAGTTTATTATTTTTCGAATTTGAAAATAGTGAAATAATATTCTATGTTAAAGCAGGTTGAAGCCAGAACCGCCCAGACTGTATATATATATATATATATATATATATATATATATATATATATATATATATATATATATATATATATATATATATATATATATATATATATATTCTGGCGACCCAATTGCACAGATATAAAAATGTGAGAAATGTAACTAAACATACACTATTTGAGCACATTGAAATAATATTTTGCAAAAAAATAAAAACTTTTAGGAAGGCAAATAAGTAATCTTCAATGCTAACGAGTTATAGTTTATGTGGTACATAATACAAATCAAAAACATGCGTAAGTATGAGTATGCAGTCAACGTTTCCTTAAAAGCTAGCGCGCACGCCAAAAGTCATCAGGCCAAACAAAACGTTTACTATTTGAATTTAATTTGAATTTCTAAAATAAAAACAGAAATGAAATTAAAATATAACATCAACTACAAATGTTAAGTCACCAATTTTGTATCAATGTAAAAGTAATGTTGCACTTGCACATTTGGTGATTTGGCCTCGTCAGGCTTTTGGTTTTCCTCGAAGAGATCCCCTCGTCTTTGAAGGAGCATTGCATGAAGTAAAAAATATTCAAATTTAGTTTTTATTTATACAGAAACGTATATTTTACAACTCAACTGTTATTTTATTAGAGTTTATTTAATCTATGACACCATTTAAAATTTTTTAAAAAATTTGTATGTTTGTTTCTAAAGTTTGGCGTCCTAGCCGGTTGCTTATATGGCCTATGCAAGTAGCCGGCTTTGGTTGAAGCAAAAGGATTACTAAAGAATCCCCAAATTGTTACAAGATAAAATAATCCTTCCTTTGTATTCTTACTATTCTTTTAGGTGTGGCCAATGATATTTTCTTTTTCCACAGTAACAATTTGTAACAATCTGAACATCATCTAATGATTTCTATCTATTTTCTGTCAGAATTGTACAAAAGATTGCCAACCATCTAAAAATCTATTAAAGAAAAATCAAAAATCAAAATCATAACATAATAGAAAAGACAAATCTATTTTGTAACATTTTGTTACATTCAAAACTAATAAGTATTAAGAAGTAAATTAAAACAACATAAACATAAAAGAATAATTATTATTTCAAGCGAAACATTTCTTTTCCATACTCATCAATGAAACATGATTTTTCATTTTGTATTTTTAATGAATAAAACATTTACTCTTTTGGCTTTTGATCATGATCATACCAATATGGTTCATTTTTTCTTTCCCTTTTGGTTTTTCATATATCTATAATTATGTTGTCTCTCTTGTATTTGTTATATTTTTTTGTTTTAATTTGATTAAGTTAAAAAATAAATTAATTAAATTAAGACGGGGGTTTTATTTAAACATCCTTAGAAAATGTTAATGAAATCCATCATGGTTTGTTTTATGAAATTTAATATATTTAATATATTTATTTATTTATATGAATATAAAAAATATAAAATGAAATAACAATCAATTTGCCATTTTCTGCATAATCTTCATGATCAAAGACAATATCTTCTCGATCATTCTGCATTGCGATTGTATAAAAAGCATATTCCACAAATTGTCCATGTTTACATATTACTTTCTCGCTAAATTTATGCCATGGACCAACCTGTTCTTATTATAATATGAGTGATTTGATTTTATAATTCTCTTATCCAAAATATTTCTTTATCTACTTTAAGTTTAAGATTATTCCTCTTCGTATTTCTTTCTTGTGTTGGTATTGTCAGTGAAATTAAATATTGGCAATTATTGATCTGATTCCAAGTGTTTCTTGAAATATTATCAACAATGACAAGCTCTCGATATTACCATTATTTATTGACTATCACAATTACAATCGATTTGATTTCTGTTAACACAATTGCAATACTCAAAACTCGAAACGCAGGAGTTAGTACGACAGACAATTGGCAATAGTTCAAATTAATGATCGCTAAACTTCTATTTCAATCGAACTTCCTTGATATGATTGTCTCAATCGTCTGTTAATTTTAATTTCTGGTTGATTTCTTTATTCCCTGTCACACCGTTTCTCCACTTACAGTTTTTCCAAAATAGAAAATCCCATATTTTTATATGTTTCAACCTCATGTATAAACAATATAGAAATAAATATACGCGACGATTCAGGTAAATTAATCAAATTTGAAAAATATTCAAAAACTCATTTGACATTACATTTTCGTAAAATAGATGGCTAGTTCAGATATTATTTTAATATATAGTGGTAGCCAAGCTGGTGGTGAATTACGATAATTTATTAGTAAACATATAGGCCCGGTTGGTTGTGGACAATTCGTAGATTTGCCATCCCGATTCTTAAACGTATAGGAATTTTAGGTATGACTGCTAAAGATGTGATAATAAGAGATCAGAAAACATTGCCAATCTCTGAAAACAAATGCATTATCCGAATTAGGATAAGTTTTACCGGGTGTTGTGAGTATGTTTCAAAAAGATACAAAACCAACAACAGTACCATCACATGCTCAAAAATTAAAAAAACACCAGTCGTCGTATATAAACAAACAAATGAAAGGACATGAAACTATATTTGAAAAATGATTTGCGGTAAACCAGAATTGTCTATATTTTATAGACAATCACCCATGCGGTAATCGAATTTGGGGCATTTTAAGAAGTATTGTACTTTATCTTGTTCATATTTTTCAATCCATATTTGATTTCAATAAAGGAACACTGAAATCCCAAACAATGATGGGTTAAATTATATGACTGTAAATGAACTTTTGTTAATGAAGTTTAATTATTTTCGGTAATATAAAACCTTTATTAGTTTTAACATCTTTAATATACTTATTTTTGGGTAATTCCTTAATGGTTGTCAAGTTATTATCAAACTGAACACTTTAAATTGTGTCTTTAATTTTAAATTAAAATATCTTATCTTTCACAAGATCAATTGATTCGATTATCATTGCACAATTTCCCAATAAATAAGTTTCTAATTAATAAATTTCAGTTATATAAAAATCATCTTTAAATATGTAAGTAAAGCTTTCTTCTTGATAACACTGATTGTCATCTGGATTTTATCTTTTTTCTCCATTTCGAATGCAGGAAGTGGTATTTTATGTTGATTAGTTTTGATTTTGTTATACAAATTTTGGAAACCTATTCTTTTTGCATTTTCAATTGCCTCAAATGTAAAACTGAACGACGTACACTTTGAGGTGATATATAAAGCTTAATCATGATAAATGATTTCATTATATTCATATATATTTGTTTATATATCAGGAAATTGTTGTATGAAATCAAGAAATATATATCCATGTGGTAATTTTGTAGCATCTTGAAATGCACTGATTAGAAAATTATGATTATTCGGATATGCTTATCTTGCAGGAAAATCAATAACAGTTGCATCTCCAGGATTCTTGAAAATAACTAAATATTGAACATTCAAATTACGTGTTCGATGTGCACCACGCTGATGAAACAGGTTTTGAGTTATGAAAATATCAGTAACACCAATACTGATTTTGGTGAATAAATTATTAAAATTCTTTCGTTTATTGGCTTCTTGATACAAATCATCGATAATTAAGACATCAACTTTCTTTAATCGACTTGACAAGATTTTATCAAAACCCTTTACTATTTTCATATTTTTCAACTTACAGAAATTATCTTGAGTCAATCCATATTCTTCTTCTGTACCCCGATGCCAATAAATCTTGTTGAATTTTGTTTTTGATTTTGAATAATTGATACTTTAATATCTTACAAACAAACAAGGTTTTTCCCCTACTGCCTGGGTCAATAATTTTGTATACCACATTATTTCTTAATTCCATTATTAAGTTTTATAAATGTAAAACTTTGTTAGTGGTAAAGTAGTTGTGCTAGGGTTACCAAAGTTGGAGTACAAAGATTGGATGAAATTTGTTTAAAACAAATTGTTTATTCATTTCATGACAGTTTTAAAATATATCATCTCTTATTGGAAATGAAATCGAACATTATGGTGAATTTTAATTTATTATTTTAATTTTTAATATTTCATTTTCAGATGAATATGTTGCTGTTATTTTGGAGCGGTTAAAGTTTTTGAACAGCTTGAGCAACATGGCCAGATGTTTCACAATTACAAAATGCATTTTTTTAAAAGAAGAAATCAATATGAAATTCGTAATTCCTATCAAACAACACCAAACTCAGTTCCAATTCCTATCAGGGACACTCTCAATGATAGATACTAAAACTATTGATGAAGTTTTCAAGATGAGATCAAAATGAGATCAAAATTTCTTCAATAATCGATATGCAAGATATTATGATGCTTTTGCAGAAATAAGCTTTAAGGAACCAGGAAATTGGTATTTATCAATTACTATTCAAGGATATAAAGTCGATAATAGTGATGTTTTTTTACGTACGTTCCAGGATTTAATGAAAAAGTCTAAAACGTATATACACATCGCCCGGTCTTATATCATATTTGTGTTTGTTTTTATTTGACATAGAAATAATAATAATAATAATATTAAACAATTATAATTTAAGTCTTTTGCTACGAATAATATATTTAATACAAATGAAAAATTTTCATTTGTAATAAATACATTATTCGTAGCAAAATGCTTAAATTATCATTTAATTGTTTAAAATTTAATTAAAGTTGCTACCAAGAAATCATCACTTTATAATAATAATAATAAAAATAATAAAAATAAAAATAATAATAATAATAATAATAATAATATAAAATGATGATTGCTTGGTAGCAGCATTTATTATTTAAAACAATAAAATGATAATTTAAGCCTTTTGCTGCAAATAATGTATTTAATGAAAGAATTTTCGACTATACGATAGTCCTTGTCAATCTCCTGGAATTTAGCAATGTTCTTCTTCAAAATACCCTTCAATCTTTCTTTTATTTCCTTTCTCTTAATTCTCATTGGTTGTAAATATAATGAATTGTTTTACTAAAAACTTTTAAAAATTTTTTTTATAATTTTTACATTTAAAATTTCAAAATGACACAAACTAAAATTTTTAAATTTTTTACAGCTTCTATAATTAGCTTCTAGAAGCCTAATAAAATATTTGAAAATATTTTAAATAAAGCCTCCAATAACTACTTATATATGCTATTTAAATATTTCAATAAATGTGTCAATTTTGATTTTCAAACCCTATTTTTTAAATTTTTTTTTCTATATTATTCTAATTATTACTTTTTAATTTATTCTTATTTTTTTTAATTTCTTTGTATATTGTCAGTTATTCTCAAAGTCAATGACAACAGATCAAATTCATGATTTCATTGATTTCTTCTTTAGTGTTGATCTTTGGCTGTCTGTTTATTATGAGAATTGCTTCTTTGATTCTGACATTTTTCTTTTGGTTGTTTCCATTAGCTATGATTTCTATTGAAATATTTTTTCTTTCCTCTGTTGGCTGACACTGCCGGAGATGTCTGCCCAACGAGGATGTTCCACCAGGATCTAGATGTTCTTTAACTCTTTGGTGCAATGTCCTGAGGGTACTTCCAATGTAGATTTCATTGCATACATTGCACGTGATGCAATAGACGATGTTTTTTCTAAAGCACATATCTTTCGGTGTCTGGCAGTTTTTCATTGTGCAATTGTTTTCTCTATTTATGTTGCCTGCCAGAGCCCTTCTCAATGTCCAAGATTTATGTGCTATCCGAATTGCAAGACCGGTACGTTTAAGTTCTTTCAGGATCTTGAAGTCGATTATGTCACTGATGAATGGGATATTCAGATAGAAATATTTCTGATTCTTTTGTGTTAATTCCCTAGATCTTCTTGGGGTAGAATTCATTTTTTCAATGTCCTCACCTTGGTATCCGTTTCGGTGTAGGATTTTATTGAAATTTGATTGCTCTTTAAAGTTTTCGTTTTTCTCCGTGCATCGATTGGCTATTCTGCGTTTCTCGTTTCTTATGACATGTACTTTCTGTAAGTATGGAAGCGCTGATCTTTGGTGCATAAATATTTCTTTGCGAGCTGGTTTTCTGTAGAACCCGTATGTTGGAGTATTTTCTTCTATTTTGATTCTCAAATCCAATAAATTGAGGGATCCATCTTCTTCCGGATATTCGATTTCGAACTTAATATCTTGATGAGCCGCATTGAATGAATGAAATATTTGGTCAAGATAAAGATATCATCTACATATCTTGCATAGAAACCGATGGGTTGTATGGTCCTCAGTGTCTGTCGTTCGAGGTTATCCATAAAGATGATTGCTAGCAGTCCTGATATGCTAGAACCCATAGGCAGACCTTTAACTTGTTTATAGATATTTTGTTCAAAGGTAAAATAGGTGTTCTCGAGGATAACAGTAAGTAGTTTGGTGATATTCTACCCCAAGAAGATCTAGGGAATTAACACAAAAGAATCAGAAATATTTCTATCTGAATATCCCATTCATCAGTGACATAATCGACTTCAAGATCCTGAAAGAACTTAAACGTACCGGTCTTGCAATTCGGATAGCACATAAATCTTGGACATTGAGAAGGGCTCTGGCAGGCAACATAAATAGAGAAAACAATTGCACAATGAAAAACTGCCAGACACCGAAAGATATGTGCTTTAGAAAAAACATCGTCTATTGCATCACGTGCAATGTATGCAATGAAATCTACATTGGAAGTACCCTCAGGACATTGCACCAAAGAGTTAAAGAACATCTAGATCCTGGTGGAACATCCTCGTTGGGCAGACATCTCCGGCAGTGTCAGCCAACAGAGGAAAGAAAAAATATTTCAATAGAAATCATAGCTAATGGAAACAACCAAAAGAAAAATGTCAGAATCAAAGAAGCAATTCTCATAATAAACAGACAGCCAAAGATCAACACTAAAGAAGAAATCAATGAAATCATGAATTTGATCTGTTGTCATTGACTTTGAGAATAACTGACAATATACAAAGAAATTAAAAAAAATAAGAATAAATTAAAAAGTAATAATTAGAATAATATAGAAAAAAAAAATTTAAAAAATAGGGTTTGAAAATCAAAATTGACACATTTATTGAAATATTTAAATAGCATATATAAGTAGTTATTGGAGGCTTTATTTAAAATATTTTCAAATATTTTATTAGGCTTCTAGAAGCTAATTATAGAAGCTGTAAAAAATTTAAAAAATTTTAGTTTGTGTCATTTTGAAATTTTAAATGTAAAAATTATAAAAAAAATTTTAAAAGTTTTTAGTAAAACAATTCATTATATTTACAACCAATGAGAATTAAGAGAAAGGAAATAAAAGAAAGATTGAAGGGTATTTTGAAGAAGAACATTGCTAAATTCCAGGAGATTGACAAGGACTATCGTATAGTCGAAAATTCTTTCATTAAATACATTATTTGCAGCAAAAGGCTTAAATTATCATTTTATTGTTTTAAATAATAATAATAATAATAATAATAATAATATCACAAAGACATTGCAACATGAAAGGAAATTCATTGCAATATAAATGAAAACTTTAACAAAAACATGCTATAAAAAAAGTCATATTAAAATTTAAAAATGATAATAATGTCTTCAGAAAAGGTAAAATATAAATATTTAATACTTTCTTTATTTTTATTTAGAAATTTTAATCAACTTTTTATTCGAAAAATAAAAGGAAATAATGACAGTTCAGAAGCATTGGATCAAGAATGGGAATCTTCTAGTTATTCAGGAATAAATGAAGATTCTCAAATTAATGAAGAAATTTTGTCAGATGTTGATGAAACTGTAAATGAACCTAAACATGAAGACATTGAACAACATGAATGTAATGATTTTCTGGATTGTATTGATCATGTTGTAGAAAATATAACGAAAGCCATATGTATTAATCAATAAATCTTAAACTAAATTATATTTATTTGAAATAAAAGAATAACATATAAATTTTAAACATTTAATAATTATTTATAATTTATTGTTAATGGAAAATCCCAGAAAATTTCTAAATATATTTTATGGGGAATATCAATGATCAAGAAAATACCTATACATAAAAAGATTTAGATAAATTGTATTTATAAAAATATTGACTATAAATCAGTAAAGATATCGATGTTTTTTTGATAATTACGAATGAACAAAATCATTTAAAAAAGAGTATGTCGAAAATTCGTGAATATAAAAAAAACATCGATATCTTTACTGATTCATGGTCAATTATTTTTAAAAATACAATGCCTATTGAAAAAAAATTTAAAGTGAAAATCGAAAGTATTTCTTATAATATTTAAATAAATGTTTTAAAATTTTAAAATTTAGTAAATTTTCGGGTTCCTAAGTTTTCTTTTTGAAAGTGATACCATTTTTTGTTCACCATTAAATATTGATGGTAATATTTATAGAGTTCGAAGAATTCTTGGTACCATCCCAAATGATTTCACTTTTCTATTTAAAGAATTTTAAACATATAATAGAGACTTGGGCTTTGAATATAAAGAAGGCTTGTATTTAACCGTCGGAAAAAACTAGAAAAAAACTGTAAATAAATAACATAAATTATTTTTGATTATTTAGTCATTAAATTTTAATGTGTAAATTAACAGATAATTGTTGAAAATAGGTTTCTAATATTTATGAATAAATATTTAAAAATAAATTAATTATAAATTAAAAAGTGAAAATTTAAAACTTCAAAATTCAAATTAATTATAATTAAGAAATGAGAAATCATAAATAAACTTTGAAATTTTTTTTTTCAAAATAGTAAATAAAGGCAAATTCCATTCTAAATACAATTTTGATAATTATAAAGGACAACAAAGAAATCCTAATTTTTCATTTTGATTTTTCAATAAATCTGAAATTAAAAGAAATTAAAACAATTTTTTGAAAAATTATTAATTAGAATAAACTTCAAATTTATTTATGACTAAAATAATTAAAATCTTTAAATAACTATAATTAATTAATATATATTAAAACAATTATATGACAATTTAAGCCTTTTGCTGCGAATAATATATTTAATACAAATGAAAAAATTTCGACTATAAGATAGTCCTTGTAAATTTCATGTAGTTAAGCTTCTTCTATTTCTAAAGTACTCTTTGATCTTCTATTTTATTTTCATTTTCTAATCATTTTCTTCTCAACTTTTTTTCTGAAGAATTTAAAATAATAAATTTAAAATAATATAGAAAAATAGATAAAATATAATTTTATAAGATCATTAGGATTTAAAAATCAAAGTAGAAACAATTTTTAAAATATTTAAACTGATTATTATAAAATTGGATATTATAAAATATTTTAAGATAGTATTTATTAAAATAGGTAAAAAATAGCTAATTATAGAAGCTTTAAAAATTTAAAAATTTTTCTTAGTGAGTCGTTTTGAATTTTAAAGGATATTTAATTAAAAGAATTTTTTAAATATTTAATTCTTGAAAAAAAATATTGTTATTATTTTTAACTAATGAGAAGTAAGAAAATGAAAATAAAATAGAAGATCAAAGAGTATTTTAGAAAATAGAAGAGCCTAAACTCTATGAAATTGAAAAGAACTACCATACAGTCAAAAATGTTTTCATTTGTATTAAAAATATTATTCGCAGCAAAAGGCCTTATGTTGACCATAAACATAATTTATCTCAAATCTAGGGTTATTTGTTTTTTAACAAACATTATCGACGAAATGGCATTTTGCAACTCTTTATATGGAATCGGGTATAATAATGTGCAATATTGCATACACTCCGATTCTTGTGAAGAATTCAAATCAACACCCTCGAAAAACATATTTAGATATATCCTTTCAATTATTTCAATTATTCTTTCGCCAAACGTATTGCAGCCTTTTTGATGGAATATTTGAAGCTTTCATTAGAAATTTTCTTTACCCGCAATTGACAGTTTATTGCTTATCTGGGTTCTCTTTCGACAAACACCTTTAATAAAATTTATACACTCATTCAATTGTCAAAAGTGTAGTAACATTACTACTTAATTCTTTCACTAGCAGTCTCCATTGGAACAAGTGCATCGCATAAATATTTAAAATTACTATTTCATTTTGTGAAATAGTATCCAAATTCATATCAGGCCAACATTTTATATAAAGGGTCAGCCATTAAAATAACGCATCTTATCGTGACGATCATCAAAATGTATCTATTTTACGTCTTCCAAAAGGTTTAATTCTGTAGTTTCGTTAAGATAAAATATTACTGCTGAATTCAATTTAAAAAATATGAGTTGTTGAGAAAATAAAGAGATAAAACGTAAACGATGAAAACTAATTTCATTTTAAACGGTTATTATGAATTCCAACATGTTCATTTATCTCGATAATTTACAAATTTGGAAGTTCTAGTGCCAATATGCTCAATCCACATGTTACCTACATGTATCTGACTCACAACGTTTCTTGCAAATATTCCAATTTCATTTGTATTTTTGCAAAACTCTTTAAAAATTCCTTAAATATTTTATTTAACACTGACAGAGTGTAAAATAAATAAATATGTTTTATTAATAAAAAGTTAAGATTTTTAAATATTTGAATAAATAAAATTCTACGATAGTATTAAAAGTCCTAAAGGCTTTTATTGAGTTGATATTTGGCAATTTTCACTGCGGCATGGCGCAGTTGATATTTATTTTATATAACAAATACAAACAAAATGTTTAAAATAAAAACTGAAAAAGTAAACCGACAAAGCAGCTCTACATTCTTTATTCGTTTGCTTATATTCCTTTAATAATAATAATAATAATAATAATAATAATAATAATAATAATAATAATAATAATAATAATAATAATAATAATAATATAATAATAATAATAATAATAATAATAATAATAATAATAATAATAATAATAATAATAATAATAATAATAATAATAATAATAATAATAATAATAATAATATAATAATAATAATAATAATAATAATAATAATAATAATAATAATAATAATAATAATAATAATAAAATAAACCTTCTTCATTTGTGTGACAGCTTATGAAAAGTCTGACAATCCTCAAAAAATTTCTTAAATTTTGGACGCGGCTAGAAATAAAATAAGAAGTTTAAATTTATATTTATAAATAAATTTATATAAGTTTGAATTATAATAAAATTTTATTAAAATTTTATTAAAAAAACTTCGTTGCAAAAGATCTATAAAGAATTTGTCCAATTCATTAACACTTGACATCAATTGACAATTACAAATAAAAATAATAAAGTAACCGTTTTTGTCGGGTCTTCTGAAAAGCAGCGTTTCCCAATGTATTTGTCTCCAGTTGGTGTAGAAAATGATTCTATAACGTCGTAAGAATAGTCTCCGTTCTTTACACTGTACAAAAATTCAGCTTTCCAACTATCCAAAACATGTTTCCGAGCACTAGTAAATTCGGTTGATTGAAGTTCTTGAAGATACAATTCGACGATTGGTAGCGAGTCCCATCTTTCTGTATTAAAAAACGGAAATAGTAATTTAGTAATAGATTTATTTCGAATTGTCATTCAAAACTGAAGGTTCTCTTCTATAATTCTATAATTTCATAGTTTATGAATTTATATTTTTTACATTATAAAATAAGAAATATTAATCAACTTTTATGAAAAGAGATTCCAAATTATTATATTTTTCTAATTTCTTTCATCTTGGTGCATGTATATAGTGATTGCTAATATTGGCGTTTAAAATCATAGGTGATTGCTTCTGGCACCCTTCAAGAAATATGGCAATATGTTTAGCAGTAAATGGTGATCACAGTGCCAGATTAGCACAATAATAAATGCTAATCAATGTTGTATTTAAATTACGCAAGAGGATACTTTATAATAAATAAAATATTAATGAAGTACAGTTGTAAATTAATAATACTGTTCTAAAAAATATAGGAATAGGATTTCAAAATATATTATTATTATTATTATTATTATTATTATTATTATTATTATTATTATTATTATTATTATTATTATTATTATTATTATTATTATTATTATTATTATTATTATTATTATTATTATTATTATTATTATTATTATTATTATTATTATTATTATTATTATTATTATTATTATTATTATTATTATTATTATTATTATTATTATTATTATTATTATTATTATTATTATTATTATTATTATTATTATTCTTAATACTGGTCAATGAGTACTTTTAATTTAGTTTTCTCAAATCGTCACATCTAACAATTCCGATTTAATTGAATGTCAACGAAGTCTGTCAAAAATGGCATTATTTTCAGATTTTTAAAACAATTCTATTGAGTTTTAATTAAATTATTGGAAATGAAAATCTAAGTTTCGAATTATTTTTTTGTGGAAATGTCAAAGTAAAAGTTTATTAAGAGAAGTAAGAATAATATTTGCTCAAAAATATTAACTCTCTAATTATATGACTTGTCAAACAGTAAACACCTTGGATGCTGATGTAAGTTCTATGTAGGGTGACACTAAATTAGCATGACACTTTTAATATGCTAAAATTACTTTTAAATTTTAATTGTCACAGAGATTAGGATTATTGTAATTATTTATTCAATTCTGTATGAGTACAATCTTAAATAATATAAACGTTTATCGGTAAACCACAAAAGAAACAAAAATATGAAGAGTTTTAATGAAATTAGTTTAAAAAATCTATTAAAATTATTAATTCTTATTTTCAAAATAAATACATTAATTAACTTCCACTATTTATTACTAATTTTTTTCTGAATTATGATCTACGTAAAAAGTAAAATTGTAATATTTGAGGAAAAATGCAAATCAGGATTGAACAACAATTTAAAGATCATCGAACTTACAAAGATCTAGCTAGTCATGATGCAAAATAAAGTTAAAACAGTACCCAAACATTGCTGTCCAAATATTATAATATTTAATTACTTTTTATAAACAGTAAGTTTTTGCTTTTAATTCCTTTGAATTATTATTCTGTCGGATAAAATTATTATAAAATAGTTTTAGTATAATTTAATAAATTATTTTTAAAATATTTTAATTTAATTTATATATTTTTATAAGAACTTTTTTTTCCTATTTCACCACTGATTATTTTTTCCATTGAATTTATTATAAAGAGAGCTTGAAAACTATAAATCAGTAATATATCGATGTTTTTTGATACTCACGAATTTTCGGCACTGCCTTTTTCAAGTGAATTTTTTGTTTAAATATTCCGTTTTTCACATTTTACTGACAAATTTTGAGAAGCAAAAATTTACATAAAAAATACAAAACAAAAATTTCAAGAAAGCACTCGTCAATAATTTTAGATTGAAATGGGTATGTTTCTGTCATTTTGGAATTTATTGTTGTCGAAGTTTTAAAATCATTTAAAACCGATGTCAGTCATAATAACAAATGAAATATATATAGTCCATAAAAATCAAATTATTTATTCATATTAGTATAGAATTAAGCAAAGAGTTTCCAACATTATCGAAAGAAATCCCAAAAGAACTAAATGTGGACTTATGACAGAAGTTTGTCACTACTAATGAAATTGGAAAAAACCAAGAATATTGCCAATCTTTTTCTTCTTATGGTATAAGCGTTTTAAATATCAGTTGACCAAAGGTAGGTAATGGTAGATTTAAAATGAAAATATTTAGGTGTGTATCGTCTGAAATATTCATGGGCTTTGATAATATTAGGAATAAGAGTTTTGATTTTATAAGTAGTAGTGTTTTTTAAAAGGGAAGCGCAAGTATATTTTAGGTCATTCACTAACTATACATCTCTTGAATTATCGCTTGATTTGGGCCTTCTTTTGTTCAGCGATATTTTTAAATTAATATTTTTTCACATAAAATTTGTTATACCTTTCAAAGAAATATATAACCAAATCATTGAACTCACGATTGTCTTTTAAAGGAAACACATTCTCGTTAAATTTGTCAAAATAATTGCCAGATGGAAAATACCTTCCAACAATATACCAACAGTTTCTCTCAGCATTTCTAGCTCTACCAAAACCAGCTTTCTTTGTATCCTTCCAGATCAATTGCGTAAAATGCCCTAAGATTAGATGAATTAATTTGAGAAAATAATATAAATGATAAACTAAAACCAGTTCTCATGAAATTTCTCTCCTGATTTTCTGTTTTAAAATCGCAGTCCTTTATTTCAGAATACCAATATACCGTCGCTCCTAATCCTATTAATTCACAGAAATTAAATCTCAACTAAAATGCTTTGAATTGACCAGAAAATTCATAATTGAAAATCTGTTTCATGCTCATAGCTAGATTTTCTCCGACATTATTCCGATCTTCTCCATTGCTGTGAACCATTTTGTCTTTAACCGCCATTAAATCTGCATATCTTTGGGCCTCTATACTCAGCTGTTTACAATATTCCAATGGAGGACTGTTATGAAATTTCCTTAAACTATTTACCATAATAATATTCATTTAAAAGATCTATTTCCAAACCCATTATGTGCATCTAAACACTCGCAGTTGAATTCATCCATTTCAGTCATCATTTGAAATATAAATAAAACTGACATATAATATCATTTATGAGCACCACAAGCAAATTTATGGAATTAGCATAAAAGAAAATCTAATAGCCAATTATCATTTAATATCGCATTCTTTGATTCGGATAAGTGGCATCAAACTTACAGGATTTGTGCATTTGTCCGTGATTCATTTTATCAAATTAAAATTTTACTATAAATTTTATTTTAATCGACAATAGGACATCTTTATTTAAATGATATATGAAATTTTTCTCATTTTAATGATGTATAATTAATTCAATTTCTTCAAGTCCTTTTGAAAACAGTTGCCTATCTTTGTAATGTAATATTTCAAATATATATTTGTTTAAAGAAAGACTTAGTTTATTTCAGTTAAAAATTTATTAATAATAGTTTGATAAAATTTAATCTGAAATTCCAAAACCGCCATAGAAGAGATAAATCTGATCTAAAAAAGAAATTACTCTCGATGATTTGGCGTAGCTTACTTAAAATAAATTCGATTCTTTGGTGAAATCAGAAATATTAAATTTAAGCATTATTATTATTATTATTATTATTATTATTATTATTATTAATATTATTATTATTATTATTATTATAATTATTATTATTATTATTATTATTATTATTATTATTATTATTATTATTATTATTATTATTATTATTATTATTATTATTATTATTATTATTATTATTATTATTATTATTATTATTATTATTATTATTATTATTAATCAAAGAACGAAGGCAAAGTTTTTATAGTAGAAAATCACCAACTAAGTATATTAAAATAGACGATTGCTATATTTTGGTGGTTTTATATTTCGACTGTTTAACAGTCTTCTTCAGGCTAAGAATCGTATTAATAATAAATAAATGACAACTAATAATAATTAAAGATGTTTAAATAAAATTTAAAAAAAGCACAAAATTGTTAAAATTCCCATACATAGAATATAGTTTGATTACGATTATTAGTTGTTAATTTATTTGAATATTATTATTTTCATTTAGTTGTTATAAATACGATTCTTATCCTGAAGAAGACTGTTAAATAGTATAAATATATAGCAATGTTATATTTTAATATACTTTAATATATTTTAATATTCTATTATCATTATTATTATTATTATTATTATTATTATTATTATTATTATTATTATTATTATTATTATTATTATTATTATTATTATTATTATTATTATTATTATTATTATTATTATTATTATTAAAACAATTAAATGATAATTTAAGCCTTTTGAAATATATATTAATTATATTAAATTTCAATTATTATTACTCAAATCATTAACTATAGAAGCCAAAACCCGCAGTATTTATTTGAATTATATTTTAATAAATTATTCCATTATCAAGAAATTTATTTTAAAGCTTGTATTATTATTTTACTGTATTAATTTAATTTGGAATTAGATATTTCGGTATTTCTTTATCTTTCAAAACAGTAATTGATGAAAATTCTAGACAAATTTGATTCATGCAATTCAACGTTCAACTCTTAATTATCAAATCTAAAAAATGAAAATTTTCAAAATTTGATGAAAAAGGAAGTTCAATTCATTGTATTAAATCAGACTGAAGAAACATGAATTTATGGTTTACTAAAATTATATATAATAAATTATTGATTTTAACACTTTAAAGTCAGTTCATTAATAATAACTAATAATTAATAATTAATAACAATAATATTAATAATAATGATAATTAATAATTGCTGATTTTGGAAGTTTATTACTTAAATGCATTAAATAACCGAAACAAATAAGCAAAATAACATACAAGAACAACACAAGCACTGTTCTTTTTACTTTTTCATCATTTCATTCAATACATCGGTCTCTCTATAATTGAACAAAGAAATAACATACTCAAATAACCAGTTGTCACAAAAAAACGAAAAAAAGTTGTGCATCACCCCCCCCCCCAAAAAAAAATATTAGTGTAGTTGACGCCAATTGTCACAAACAGTGACACCCTTTTTGTATTCAGAAAAATACGGGGAAAGTGTTGAATAAATGACATTAAAGAGTCATTTTATTTCAAAAAATTGTTGAACTTTTGTGACATATATTTGCCGTACTTTAAGTGTGAAAATTATTCACAAAAAAGTGATTAAAAAACGACAAAAAAATGGGATGACATGCTTTTAGTTTGTCGGGTACGTATATGTGTGTGTAATAAATAATTAAATTCATTTTATGCATAATCGAAACGAGCAATAGACGATAATGTTATATTTATTAAAATTTGTTTAAAATATTATCCCTATATATTAGTAACAACCATTCAGAAGCAGGTTGAAAAAAAAGGAAACGGTTTTTATATATCAAATTCAATTTTAAAAAGGTGTTTAATTAAGTGAAATTAAGATTGAAACAAATGGTAAAAATTATTTTTAACTCACAAAAATAAAGAAAATATTTGACAATAAGCTCATCAAATCTATGAAAAGTTATTTTACAGTTTGCAGACTTTGAAGGATGATTCTATATATTATATATATTCGATAGATACCAAATGTTTTAGGTATTTTTTTATATTTGAGCTTAACATTTATTTATGTAGAATATATATTTCGAAAGAACATCAATTGCAAAACGAGCAAAAACATTAAACTGACACAATAGATATTTGATACGACATTAATGAATCTGATCTCAACAATAATTTGTTAGACATTCAATTTGATTTAATTCTGCAAAATAAATTATTTATTATTTTGATTCAGAAAATGTTATTATTCCTAATGATTTCTATTTTATAAACATTTTATAAACATTTTTTAAACATAATAAACATTTTGCTATAAGGATTTTGAGTTTAAAGGAGAAATTTGTTGAAATTATTTAATTAATAATCAAGAAGTTTTAATCGTATAATTCTTTTTGAAAAAAGTAGTAATAAAAGATAAATAGTATAAATAAAGGTTAGGGTTAAAATTAGGATTAAGATATGAATCATACTGTTAAATCAACTTATATCCATACATAAAAAAACACCAAGTTTTACTTATACTATATTTATACTATTTATACTTTTAACTATTTTATTTGTACTTTTAATCAACAAATCTTATACTTTGTTCAAATGACTTATACAATTAATAAGAAACTAAGTAATTTATAATAATAATAATAATAATAATAATAATAATAATAATAATAATAATAATAATAATAATAATAACAATAATAATAAAACAATAAAATGATAATTAAAGCCTTTTATTGTTTTAAATAATAAATGCTGCTACCAAGAAATCATCATTAATAATAATAATAATAATATTATCATGATATGGGCTCAGATACACTATCTCGATCCCTGTATTTTTACTTATACTCTTTATGCTATTAGCTTCGAATGTTTTCCCGCAATCTACATGTAGTTCTATGGGTGCCCCGAATTTTAGAATCCAGTTGTTTAACAATATCTTCCCAATTGTCTCTTCGTCCTGTTTATTTATTGCTGTTAAAGAGATGTATTTGCTGTAATGGTCGATTATTGCGCAAATGTATCTTTTCTAGTTAAATGTTTCTTTCATTGGACTACAGATGTCTACATATATTTTTCGAAAGGTTCGAATGTTTCAAGTACTTTTGGTTTCTCTTTCATCTTTGTAGTTACAACTTTAACTTTTTGGCACGATTCTCAATTTGATATTGTCGTTTTTACTTCCTTTATTAGATCTCTCATTCCTCTACTTTGCCTTCAGGCATTATATTTAACAATCTGGTTTTCATTCTTCCAATTTTAGGATAATCGTGCTTCATAAAGCATTGTACACATGTGTCACACGTTTTCCTCGATAACATGTCTGCGTTAGTATGTAGTGTACCCTTTCTTAATTCCATTTTTATATCAAAGCTACTTAAATAGTTTATCCAGGTTTGGAATTGAGCTGTAATTGGGTTCTACGTGGTTAGCATAAATGTTATTGCTTTATGATCTGTACGTAGTGTAAATCTTTTTTCATATAAATAGTGATTGAAAGGCCGACAAATATAATATATAGTCAGGAGTTCTTTTCTTGTAATACAATAGCCTCTTTTGTGGTCATTCATTGCATGTGAGCTATATGCGATAACTTGCTCATATCCCATGTCATCCTTCTGTGATAAGACTGCGCCGATTATAACGAAACTTGCGTCCGTATCCAGTATGAATTCTTTCTTAAAATACGGAAATACCTAAATTGGTGCGGTTATCAATGCCAACTTCATATTCTCAAAAGTCTGCTCACAATTTTCATTCCATATTATTTTGTCGGTATTTCTACCACATATACTCTCCTCTGCAATTTTCTGCAATACTTTTTCCAGTAGTTTATAGTGTTCTTCCATTGTGTTCGTAAAAAGTAAACCAATTACCCGTCTTTCCATAAATCCTGTAATGTTCCTGAAAATGTTGAAATGTTCCTGGTGCTGCAGCGATGCCAAACGGCATTCGGTTGAAACAGAATTGCCCCTCTTTCGTTGAAAAACATGTTTTCTCCTGTGATTCTCCATCCAGCTTTACCTGATAGTAATTCGTTTCCAAGGTCAATAGAACTAAAATATCTAATCCCTGTAAAGCATCTAAGATCTCGTCGACGTTGGGCACCGGGAACGCTTGCCTTTCAGTAATTTTTTTAAGTTGTCCAAAGTCCAAACGGAGTCTGATATCTTTCTTTTCCTTTTTCCAAACACACACTAACGGGGTATTCCAATGTGAATTACACTTCCTTATAATATTATTATCCTTCAGATTTTTAATGGCCATGTTTATTTTTTATTCCAAGTTTTTAGGCTGTCTTCTCGGCTCTATCAATTCATAATTTCTACTTTTACAATCACAGGATGAATTTGCTATAAAAATCTTTTTTAAATTTATTTGGTCAATTTTGATTTGTTTTTTGAAATTTCAATATTTTTCATTCTGACAAAAGATAAATATATTCATAGTCAAGATATCAGGGGTGATCACGCATGAGGTCCTCAAAAGCCAAATACAGGTTTTCCCTGTATTACAAAGAGCCGCAACATATTGTCATATTGGGAGCCGCACAGCTCATCAAAGAGCCACACTTGCCCACCCGACATTTCAACAACAAATGAATAACAATAAGTTGTTTAATTATCAAACTCACACAAGTTACTGTAGTACAGTTGAAGTAGGTGCTCAGACGTTTTAACTCTTTTGTCTTCGCCGCATCGGTTAGCGTACCTGGGATCCATACATTGTACAGGTACCGCTTTTCCCTATGAATTTATCGTCTTCTCACGATCTCTTTGTCACTGCCACTGCTCTCAATAATTTGTCTTGTTGACCCACGGATCTTCATTAAAATCCGTTTTTATATCTTTCTTCAGATCGTTTGATAGCCGTACACTGAATGGCTTATCTTTAGCGACAAAGTTTCCACTCTTGAATTTGACTATCCAGTCTAAGCATGTTCTGAGGCAAACCGTGCCTTCACCGATTTATATTTTCATTAAATACATTATTCGCAACAAAAAGCTTAAATTATCACTTTATTGTTTTAAATAATTAACTATGTTTAGAAATTTTGAAAATTCTAATATATATTAATATTAGAACTATTGCAGAATGCATGGTAAAAATTTAATTAACCACCAATTCATACATTTCATTCTGGATAGCTTCATTCATCGGTAGAAACATTTGAGCCATACCTGTATACATTTTATCTTTTTTTCAGAATGATTGTAACAGAACAAATCAAATGTAAATTATTTATCCCACAATAGTCACATTTGAACTCATTTACTTCCAAAGTTCCAGAAATAATCTTGCACTCCGCAAAACATTCATTTGTTACTAACATGGTTTTACATTTCCAATTTAGTAATATTTATTACTAAATGCAATTATTTAAATTAGCTATTATTTCTCTAAAAAATTAAACAAAATCTTGTTATTATTTTCCATTAATCTAGATAAACAATCTTTTGCTTTCCTTGAATTAGGCTTTATTTTTCTAATCATCAATTGTTCATTCTTTTGACATAGAAATCTTTCTCAATGATCTACCGATGGATTTTGCATTGAAAAATAATTGAAAGAGTAAATGGCTAAAATTTGATTAATTTCATTTTAATTTTTCAAAAATTTGCTGAAAAATTGTTTATTAAAATACATTTTGATATATTTGTAAATATTTGATTTGACCAATGTTTATTTCAGGAATTATGATTTTTATAAACCCTAGCAATAAATACATCCTTTTGATAAAATAATTAAATTATTACAAACTGTCCACGATCAGAAAATATATTCAAATCACTGATATAAGACATGTCAATTAAAGCCCTAGAGAATGGAAAGAAATGGGATGAAAGTTCTTCCTAGGCAAAATGTTTTTTTATTTATGTTGTGCCTAAATAAGAAAATTGAAAATTTTTTCTTTAATAATATTGAATTAAATATTGAGTGTGGAAGGCAAAATATTTTTCACAAATATGACAGACAGTTTCACCCGTTTCATAATTCAAGCATATTACGTGATCGGATTGTAAAGTGAGTACTTTAGCCAATCTAGATTCTGTATAAAATATGAATTTAATTAACATAAATATTTATTATTATTTCCAAATATCATCGAAGGACTTATAATCTATGTCTTTTTAAAGTCAACTGTTTCACGAAAACGAATAACGAATAACGAATTTTTAAAAGTATTATTATTATTATTATTATTATTATTATTATTATTATTATTATTATTAATAACAATAATAACAATAATAATAATAATAATAATAATAATAATAATAATAATAATAACAACAACAATAATAATAATAATAATAATAATAATAATAATAATAATAATAATAATAATAATAATAATAATAATAATAATAATAATAATAATAATAATAATAATAATAATAATAATAATAATAATAATAATAATAATTTTTTAGTCCGCAGAGGTGATTATGATTTTTCATACGCCATGTTTACAAGTTTACAGATTTTTTCTGTGACCAAGCTATTTTTCAAGCGATGTGATTTCCAGTGTACCGGGGAAAGTATGCAATAGAGTTGAATCAACAATATTGTATACTTACCTGGCGCGAAGAGAAATCTTCGTGTCTCCCGCATAGTACTGATGAGAGCCAAAAGCTCGAAACTAGTCTACTATTGGGATTTGCACTGGGTATCACAAAGCTTGTACTGTTTATTTATTCAAGTGAGACATCCGACAAAAATATTTTACACCATTACTTTGAAAGTCAAAAATGCTAAAGGTAATCGGATGCACTTGTAAACAGTTTCTGTGTATCGACTAATTTTTTAGTCCGCAGAGGTGATTATGATTTTTCATACGCCATGTTTACAAGTTTACAGATTTTTTTCTGTGACCAAGCTATTTTTCAAGCGATGTGATTTCCAGTGTACCGGGGAAAGTATGCAATAGAGTTGAATCAACAATATTGTATACTTACCTGGCGCGAAGAGAAATCTTCGTGTCTCCCGCATAGTACTGATGAGAGCCAAAAGCTCGAAACTAGTCTACTATTGGGATTTGCACTGGGTATCACAAAGCTTGTACTGTTTATTTTAATAATAATAATAATAATAATAATAATAATAATAATAATAATAATAATAATAATAATAATAATAATAATAATAATAATAGTAATAATAATAAGAAGAAGAAAAAGAAAAAGAAAAAAATAAGAAGTATATATAGTACATATAACAAGTTTTATTTAATTAGAATTTTCAATTATAAAATAAACCTTTTCAATCCAATACGAATCCTTTTTGCTGTTCCTTAAAATATTAATAGCAAAATGATTAATTATAGAAATATTTCGAGAAAATATTTTGATAATATTTAAAATTTAATAATAATAAATTTTTACATTTAGTTATTTTTGATTTAAAATGCTAAACAAAAATTTATGATTATATTGTCATTAAATAATTTCTCCTCAAACCTTTACAAAAAGTTCCTATATAATAATTTTGAAAATTTTTAATTTTTAAATTTATTTTGCTTCAAACCTTGATAATATTAATTTATTGTCTATGCCATGTGAATAAAAAGTGTTCCAAAAGCATAAGAGTTGAAACAGCAAATATCATACATATATGTCCGAAGCGCGTATTAAAAAGTCGGCGGAGTCAAACATTCACGAATGACGTGAGAATTAACATGTATATTTTTCATTTTGATTTGATAAATAGAAATTTATTAAGTAAAATTTATGTTAATTAATATACTTTTTATCCAATAGAAAAACCTTATATTACATTTAACATAATCAAATATAAACAACATTAAAAACATTACCAAATAGCAATATATCTGTAAATATATGTTTAATATTAACTAGTTAATCTTATTGCTGACATTTACGTTTCTTTTCTTATTAAACAAGTCCTTCGGGAATTCCACATATGCGTATCACAGTTGTTAGATTTAGACATTATTATGTCTCTAGTTTGGAGATTATACAAGTGAATTGATAAAATTGAAATTAATGTTTCAATAGAAATAACATGAATTCTTTATCTGGGAAGGTTTTGTCATTATATAAAGTTCATCAAAGTTATTGAAGAAATTTTGTATTAATGAATCTTTACACTCCTGTGAATTTACTTTGAAAGTTTAATGGGGAAATCTTAAGTATAAATTAATTTTCATTACATTTATATTTTAAGAATTCGAATAATATTTAATAACATTCTCACTTGCTGTTTACCATTTATTCTTATACAAAATTGAGATTGATTTTAAGTTATAAAAATTATTTTAGTAGAATTTTGCAATGAGGAAATTTATTTTAATAATGGATAAAATTTCCTTTGCATTTAATTAAAGAATTTTGTGATTAAATATTATGAAAATTATTAAATTTCATCATGATAGTCAAAAAATTAAATTAGTCATGTAATTCTTGAATGATGTTACCTTATGTCAGTATTTTTGAATTTCATTGGATCTATGTTTAAGTATAATTAATGTCTTAGATTATGAAATTACTGATTGATTTTTTCAAAATAGATTTTGACAGTAAATTTTATTATTAATTTATCAATTGTTTAATAATATTTTTTTCAAAAATATAAACAGGTGGTCTTTGAAAGTTATAGAATTTTTGTTGTTTATTGTCGATTCAGATTTGCATTTGTTATTTAAATTTCATGCATTTAGTTCTAACAAAAAAAATATACTTGTTATTTCTATATACCAATAAATCTTACTCGATTGAATTTTATTGTTTCAATAACGAACATGCAAATTCAGAAAAAAATTATTTTATTATTATTATTATATATCGAAATTATGAAAATCATTTTAATAAATCATTTTTCTATTGAACAGGAAAATATCTAATTAGGATACGAAGCACTTTGTTGTCTAATGATGATATAAATATTTATATTATTTTTTATTAGAGTCCCAACTTCATCTGCAACGTTAGCTTTTCATGTTCGCCGAAAAGGTCTAATTAAATAATAATAAAGATAATGAATAAAATTCATTATTGCAATCAATTGTGAATTGTCTGGCCCACAGTCAATAAACCCTCCATATCACATTTGATTATCTCAGAAAAGATAACAATTTGAAATAAATGAGTTAGTTCTTAAACATTTTTCTTTTTGCTTTCGTAAACAATTTCAATCAAAAATTCGAAGTACGTTTTTCTATTTAGAACTTGTTATTTTTCAAAGGAAAAATTGTAAAATACATTAAATGAACTTAGAAAAAAGGCTCCAATTAAGGGGTCATCATATATTTTGTGAAAGGTTCCGCGAGTGACAAATAGTCATCTAAACTCGTTAAAACACAAACCTTCTTTTTTATTAGTTTTTCTAATTTAAATTCAATTTAATCTGGGTAAAGAAATAATTTGTAAATAATTTTTTAAACAATATTTGGTAATAGGGAATCTTATGGTATTAGTTTTCTTTGAAAATGTTTGAGTATTTTTAAAATATTCTTTCATTTAAGTACTTTGTTATATAAAAAATTCAAATTCAAATCATTTTAATGTTTAAAGGAATATTAAAACAAATTAGCTATTTGTAATTTTATAAATAATCCTTTCATGGTGTTCAAAAATTCCATGTGGAATTAAAAATTACATGTAGATATGTAACCATATGTGATAAAAAAATATGTAAAAAAAGAAACACTAAAATTGTTTTTATTAATTTTCAACATGTCCACCATCATTAGTAATAAAAAAACAATTACGATTTTGTTGTTATCTGAATACATTTTTGAGATAATGAACTGATCATATATTATTTAAAAGTACTTTTTAAATTTTATATTAATTATTTATATTAAATTGTTTAAAATGTAAAAGATAACGAAGAGAAATGCTATTTGTTTAAATAATCGAGAATTGGGAAGTTATATGCAGATATACCAAGATGCAAAATATACCAAGAAGGAAGATGATGATTTCCAATTTCAATCTTATCGCGTTATTTTTTTAAACATGTAATGCTACAGATGATTTTCAGAAATCACATCAGTTATCCTATGTTGCAAGTGTTTTTAAAGATGGAAGTTTTGTTGAATAAAAATTGATTTTCATATGTCCCCACTAAGATATAGCGAATCTAAAGGCCATCTTTTCCAATTCATGCAATCTTGTACAAATACTGGATTCTCTATCAGTTCTTATTCTTTGAGTTATCATATGTACTTATAGAGATCTAATCATTAAATAATTCATTTCAAAGTAGTTAATTAACAATATAGAATTTTCACAAAAAGTAGGTTAAATATCCTCAGATTTCCAGACTTTGAAATTGCGTAAAGTTTTTAATAAAGAAATTTGTTCATTAAAATGGCTTTCTTAATCGATTTAATTGGGAGCAATAAAAAAGCGTTTAACCTAATCCTTTGCTTATTACATTTAAAACATTTTTTAAAATCCTCCTAAATTTCAAGTGAATTCAGAATAAATGAAAACATGCATTTTGCTCCAATTTTGTTAAAAATTTATTTTTCAATATTTATTTCATTTCAAAGATCATTTACAAAGAAAACTATGACATTTTTTCAATTTTAAAAATGAATATTTCTAGCTTTAAGTTGTGAAATTTATAAACATTTTTGGAATTATTTTAATTATCACTAAAAACTCATCATCCCTTAGGATAAAGTAATTATATTGTAAGTATATTGATCAAGATACACACATGCAATATCGCACCTTTGACATTCAGACATGCCTAATATTCAGTTATAAAAATTTAACATGCATAAATATTATATAATTTTAAATAGGTATTGTTTACAGTCATCCTACAAACATTATTTATTTTATTTTGCAGTTCGTTTTTAATTTTAAATGCTTTCAAAATCAATATTTTTTTCAAAAATATATCTTTAAATATTTACTACATATTATTCATATAATTTATTATTTAATTATTATTTATTAATTTATATAATTTATAACATCCTGCTAACCACCTTTTTTTAACTATTGCAAATATATGTAAAATTTCTATCGGATATATTGCGTGATCCATTTTCATTGATAAAAGTCATTTTTACAATTTAGTTTTATTTGTTAAAAAAATATAATTTCTTCAAAAATGCTTGTAAATGTAAATACGCAATCGTTGAAATTATTAAAGAGAAAAAGCTAACAAAGTAAATATCTAAAAATAAAATAAATTAATTCTAATTGAAAAATCGTTCAATCTTGTTTATTTGATTATTATTGTTTCTCCACGGGATAAGTCAAGCATGAATTAAAACTTTTTGTTAATATTTCTTAATTAATATTTTATTTCAAATTTTATTATTATAAATAATAAAAGTTTTAATCAACGGATTATAATCTTTTGAATTTTGGTGTCACCTAAAATTAGCGGACCCTAAGTATTTAAACTATTTAGTAAATATTTAGTAGCAAACTTTGTCCTGCTCTACTTTTAAGACTTAACGCACTAAATCTAATAATTGTTTTCCTTTATAGTACATTCTTTTCAATTCTTTGGAAACGTGTTATTAGTAAATAGATGTGTGGACTCCAGCCCAAAAGAATCCTGGACTCACAATTATTTTGGAGAATAGGCGAGGTACCTTTATTAAGTGACCCGCCTTTCTTTGACAAACCTCCCCATAAATTTTTTAAATTTTGTTTTAATTAGTGATTACGTAATCTTTTAATTGTTGTTTTTATTTTCCAATTACGCAATATATAAGAAAATTTAAATCTTTGATTATGTCATCAAGTTTAATTTTATATAAAAATTTCAAAGACTATTGGTTAAAATTAAATTACCTATTTAATGAGATTATTATGTAATCAAAAGTTTAAAATTTCATTTTAAGTACACTATTTTTGAATTTATACATCATTTTAAACAACATGAGATATCTTCACTCAAACAATGTATATAGATATATTTTAAATCTCTACAAAATGATATCAAAATTTATTTCAAATTAACACTCATAACACCCTAAACAGGGCTTTTTTCAGCCAACTTTTACATACATACATATTCCCAACATTAAAGAAACACAAATTAGTCATCTATACTTAAGAAAATCCATTCTGATGTTAAAAATCATATCAAAAGACATTAAAAACTAAACATTTAAAATCCCATAGAAATTCAAGCGCTATCTATTCTCCATTTTATATCCCTTAATTGAAATATTTACAAACCAGATTTTCTCATCTTCATATTCAATTTCTTCATGAATACGGAAATTTCAATTGTTGATGAATATATTTTAAATGCAACTTTGATTCTTATTGATTTTCCATAACACTTTATTTACTGCAACAACATTTGCTTTTGTTATATGAGCAATGAAGCTTGAATATTGCACTTGATCAAATTGACTGCATTTGAGAATTTATATGGAATTTCATCTGGTTATGATACATTTGTACTGGTTTCAAATCTTTTTGATTTGAACCAGTTCCTTAATTAGATTTTTTTCTTTAAATAAATTAGAAATTGATTATGTCATTTCTTATACTTGTGTAAAACCAACCAAATTAATGTATTTGTATTGCAAACAAAATGTGTGTGTGAATCATTGTGCTTCGTGTAACCTTTTTATGTGAGTCATACATGGTTTTCAGACGGATTGCAGATGTATTGCAAATTAGTTGTTTAAGTTATTTCATAAATAAAAATAAATAAAAAATTATCAAAATGTATTTAATACGACCACCACCTCTTTTGGGACACGCTCCCATTTTAAGAATTCCTCACCTAGAGTATGGAAATGACAAACAATATTCCAACTGGTTTTCTATAAAATATCTTATAAATACGACATTAAGTGACTGCCCTCAAAAGTAAAGATTATACTAGAGCCCGTAAATATTATGATGACAAATGAGATTGGTAAGAGCAAAATGGTTAATTATTCTAAACCAGTAGTTGTTTTACTGATGTTTAAGTGAAAATATTATTAAAAAAAATTACTTGGTTGGTTAAATTGGTTAAAAACGGGCGATGAAAACGTAAGTGCCTCAGTGCAACTTTGATTTAACAAATTATGGTAGATTAATTTCTACGAAATATATTTGCTTTAACTCATTTATAAAAATAAAGAACGAAATATTTTTTAGGGCAATCACTTAATGTCGTATTTATAAGATGTTTTAAAGGAAACCAGTTGGATTAGGAATTCTTTAAATGGGAACGTGTCCCGAAAAGAGGGGTGGTCGTATTAAATAAATTTGGTATGGTTAAAAATAAGCTATTATTCGAAAATAATATAATTATTTCAGGCAACTAAATTGACTCTTTTGTTATTTATTTAATACCTTTGTACTTTATTGTTCTATTTATAAATTAAATCATTAAATGAATTCGATTGTAATTCGATTGAATGTAAGTAAATTCGATTGTAATATTTTGCATACATGTACATAATTTTTAGGGGGACTTATAGAAATGTTTAAGAACCCCTGCTTTAGATCAAGAAAGTTTGAGTAAATTAAATGAATAATAATAATTAACACAATAGAATTTACGAAATGAAAATCGCTATCAGATTTTTAAAACTTTTTAAAAGATTCGCGGCTATTCGCGGTAAAGAGTAATTTGTGAATCATTTGTTCGTAATATTTTTATAGTTGTTTTTTAATTTTTATTACACACGACGACATAATTATATATATATATATATATATATATATATATATATATATATATATGGATTTCTTATTAATTTCAGACTTTGGTGAGTCTGATAGGCATATTTAACACGTTAACTGCCGTGTCACCCGTATTCGGGTGACAGCAAAAGTTCTCATCAGGCCACGTCACCCGTATTCGGGTGACAGCAAGAGTTCTCATCAGGCCACATCGGGTGACTCCTTCCAAAGGATTTCCGAACATATTTAGATAAATATATGACAGGAGATAATAATACTGTTGAATCGGGCTGAGAGTACCGAAAGAAATGTAAACAGACATGCGGTAGCAGAGCACGCATCTTACAGTGGCGCCGGTGGCCTGACGGGGATTTTGTTGTAAACACGCGTGGCAGTCAACGTGTTAAAGTTGTCAAATTTTCATGAATCATCTGAACAGAATGAGGCTTTGACAAATCCTTTCGTATTACCATAGCTTCTTTATTATCAGAATTTTTTATATGTTCCTACATCCTTATAATTAAATCTTGAATGCCTAAATTTAATATATTTAGAAAAATGTTAAATACAACAACATGGGTTTCAATTATTATCTAGATTAAAAATTACGCTGGAACAGCAAAACCAAAATTGTTAATCAGTTAAAACAAAAATCTTTTTATTAAAAACTTCTTTATATCATTGAAAATTCGACCATTTTTACGGAGATTTATTAGCATTATTGTTATTAAATATTTTAAAAAAAGCGTTTTTTATTTTTTTAAATTATTTTCATAATTTTCGTTTCAAAATTTCTTAAATCATTTGGTGTTTATTTTCATCTAATGAAAAATAAATTTGATAATTGCAATTGTAATCCATTTATCAATCAAATAAATTTAATAAATCATTTCTGTGTTTAATAATTCATAAATATATAAAGATGATTTATTTTCTGATTTTCTAAGATTCAGATTTAAACAAATTTTCCAACAATAACATTCGATTTCAGTGAAAATTTGGGGTTTAATGATATAAATTAAATTAATAAATTATCGGGGTTTTTAATAAATGGGTTGATCAAACCACCCTATTGCTCACGACAAGTCAAACTTTAGTACGATTTTCAGTTGTAATATAGGAAATTATATTATTATTCTTCAAAGTTAAAATACAAATTGAAATATTAGATTGGTACCCTTTGATGGTATTGAAGCACTGATAATAATAATAATAATAATAATAATAATAATAATAATAATAATAATAATAATAATAATAATAATAATAATAATAATAATAATAATAATAATAATAATAATAATAATAATAATAATAATATTTTACTTAAATAGATATTTCAAGTAATTAAATAAGCTAAATAAATAATTAAACACTTTTACCGATATATTTCCACAGTTTTTCTGTCATCATTAGATAGGATAGAAAAAACTGTAGATAATATAGATTTAATAAACGGATTACAAGCTTTTTATAATTTAAGTTTTTAATTTAATTCAAATAATCAATTATTTTTCAAATTACATTTTTTTACTTAAAAATCTTTTAAATATTATATTATTATATTATATTATATTCAAGGTTATAAAATTTTAAATTATTAAAAAATAAATTATTTAACGTATTTAATTTAAGATTGACAAGGACTATCTTTTAGTCGAAAATTTTTTCATTAAATACATTATTCGCTGCAAAAGGCTTAAATTATTACTTTATTGTTTTTAATAATAAATGCTGCTACCATGAAATTATCACTTTATGATTAATTTAACTGTTCAATATATTTGAAAACAACAACAATCTGTGCACCCACAATTAAACAGCAAACTCTTTAAAAACATTAAAACAGCATTAATATTCAGGTCCAATAATCTTATCAACGAGGCTAAAAACATTACACGTTAAAGTAACTATAAAATATTTTGACATAAAATTTTAAAATAAGACGTACCTATTTTACTCATACATTCCTTTTAGTGCTAACTAATATTAGCAAATTTTTTTGATCACCAATATTCATGAATTCCAGTACAGGGATAACGGAAGTCTCTCCAATGTATGTACCATTGCGTATATCATATGAAAATAAGTGAATGAGATCTGTAAACAATCCAACATTATCAATAAAATTATTGTGTACATTACATTAGAAACGTTGTGATAATTGAAATTTCTCAACTTCTTGCTTAAATCTCTTTTCAAGTACGGTAATACCAATACATATTCAGGCTCATCATCTTTAGATACACTATTAATTATATTTAACTCACCATCCAATTTACCTAAACTAGTAAAACTACACTCAGACATTTTCAAACATAGATCCTTAGGATTCTTTATATATTTTGTTAGAAAAAGAAATAGTTTCACAGAAATATTTATTCACTACAAAAATCTAAACGGAACACACAATCGTTATACTATTTATAATACATTGAATTGCGTAATCTACAAAAGGGAGAATTATTAGTTTAAGTGATACTGTTGACACAGAAGACAAACATACTTACTTAATTTAGTTATACAAGCATTCCCGCATCATTCAATAGATATAAAGGTCTAGTGACCTGGTTATGTAAGTAATTCTTTGGAAATTATTATATCATCTTACATCCCCCTCCATTTAAAACTTTTGATCCATTCTACATTTCGAATTATTTCTTTGCCTTGCTTATTCTTTAGAACATAGCTTCTGTCATGTCGTTTTCCAGTTATTTCATATGGCCCTTCATAACGTTCATCCATCTTTCTAGTATTTTCTTTTTTAACCAATACTTGGTCTCCAACTTCAAAATTCCTATAATTTTGTGTAATTAAATTCTTTTCTATGTTTTGTTTATGTTTAATTCCCTCCACGATCTCCCTTCTCCGATTATTAGCATCATTATTTTGTATATCCAAATTCTCTTTTTCCATCCATTGTCTACAAATATTCCGCCCAAATATTATTTCAGAGGGCGAAAATCCGGTTGTCTGTTGTATCGTAGCATTTAACATAAATTCCACATCTGGCAATATTTCTGCCCAATCTTTATGCCGTTTGTCTTTTAACGTAATTGCAATTGCATCCCTTATAGTTCTAAATTGCCTCTCAACTAAACCGTTTGTACTATGATGATATGGGCTTGAATATATTATTGTAATATGATGCGTTTTCAACACTTCTAAAAGGAGTTGAGATTCAAATGTTTTTCCTCTATCGGAGTGAATTATTTTTAGGGGCACCAAATTTCAAAATCCAATTTTCTCTTAAAATCTTTGCCGTCGTCTTTTCATCCTGATGAGCAACTGCCGTCAATGATATATACCTACTGAATTGATCAATTATAGCTAAAATATATTGTTTTCCATGAATTGTTTTCTTAAATGGTCCACAGAAATCAATAAATATCTCTTTGAAAACTTCATCTGTACTCTGTTTAATCAGCGGTTCTTTTGTTCGTCTTGTCCACGTCTTCCGTTTCTGACACTGTTCACAATTTTCAATCACTCTTCTAACTTCATTTTCACTAATTTTCATTTTCATATTTTTCCGTGCATATTCGTAAATTTTTTTTTTTTACCCCTGCGTGACATAAGTCTTTATGTATATTAAAAATTACACCTTCATTATTTACTTTTATTTCTTGGTCCATATTTTCTATGGCCAATATTTTAGTTTTATTTTTATCTACCTTGGCGTTTTCATGAACTGTTTGGCACTGACTACATGAAGTACAGTCTTTCCTTGATAGGGCATCTGCGTTAGCATGCAATTCTCCTTTTCTGTATTCTAATTTGATATCTAGCCCACTTAAATAGTTAATCCATGTCTGGAATTGTGCTGTAATTGGCTTTTTTGTATTTATCATAAAGGTTATAGCTTTATGATCGGTTCTTAAAGTAAATCTTTTTCCATATAGATAGTGTTTGAAATGCTGAGTAAAATGATAGATTGCAAGCAATTCCTTTCGCGTAATGCAGTAACCGATTTCGTGCTTATTCATTGTCTTTGATCCATATGCAATAACTTGTTCTTGTCCATTACTACTCAACTGCGAAAGCACTCCCCCAATCGTATCGAAACTAGCATCTGTATCTAAAATAAAGGTTTTTCGTAAATCCGGAAATCCTAGTACTGGGGTAGACGTTAACGCTTTCTTTAGCGTGTTGAAATGTGTTTCACATTCTTCAGTCCATATAAGTTTATCTTTGTTAGACCCACATAACCTTTCTAATGGTCTTGCATACTTGGCGTAATCTTTAACAAATTTTCGATAATAATTTGTTAAGCCTAGAAAGCTTCTTAAACGTTTAATACATTTTGGTTTTTCATATTCTTGCATTGCTTTTATCTTTTCATAATCTGTCTTAATACCATGTTTATTTATAATATGTCCCAAAAATTTTATTTCTAGTTTGTTAAAACAACATTTTTCTAAGCTTATTTTCAAACCAGCCTCTTGAATCTTTCGAAAAACTCTTTCTAGTCTTTTTTTATGTTCGATTTCATTATCTGCAAATATAAGGATATCGTCTAAATAAACAATTGCTTCTCTCCAATTAAGATCACCCAAAACTTGAGTCATTAATTTTTGAAAAGTTGCTGGAGCAGCTGCAATTCCAAAAGGCATTCGGTTAAAACAATATTGACCATCTTTTGTTGAAAATGCAGTCTTTATTTTTGATTCCTCTTCTAATTCCACTTGATAATAAGCATTACCAAGATCGATAGTGCTAAATATCTGTGCTCCATTTAGGATATCCATCATCTCTTCAATATTTGGTATTGGAAATCGAGGTCTCTCCGTAATTGCATTTAGTGCCCGAAAATCCAAACATATTCTAATATCTGATTTATTCTTTTTTAACACACATACCAATGGGCTATTCCACACCGAGTCACATTTTTTTATAATTCCTGCTTCTTCCATGTCTTTTAGCATGTCTTGTATTTTGTGAGCAATATGAATCGGCTGACGTCTAGGATTAATTGTCACTGGCCTACCTCTAGTAACTATCTTATGTTTAATTAACTGTGTTTTTCCTACATCCCATTTATTTTTCATGAATATATCCGAAAATTCTTTAAGTAATTTATTAATCGTTGGGTCGATAATTCCTTTCAAATTGTTTTCCTCTAAATTCATTAATTGATTTTTTAATTTTACTTTAGTTACTGCCTGTAATTTAATATCAAAACAATTCATCATTTCTACGCCTGCAATTACGCTCGGGTTAATCTTATTTGCCACAAAGAATCTTATTACCAATTCTAATCCCGAAATTCTCACTTTTAGTAATATTGTTCCTATGATTTTAAGTGTGCTCTCGTTTGCACATGTAACCATAATATTGGATTCCCCTATTTTATCACGCATCTTTAATTTACTAACAACATCTTCGCTAATCACGTTTATTCTAGCCCCGGTATCCAAAAGACAATCAACTTTTATTTTATTTTCCAGCCAAATACCTACACTAGGTCTGCCATTCATTCTTTCGTAAACGAATTTAGGTGCAAAAGGTCTTTCTTTATTTTCATTAACTTTATTATTAATTATATCGATACTCATAATCTTATCAATTTTGTTATTAATTTCATAAAAAACTATATTCAAAATAATTTTCAAAGTCAAAACATTCACAATCATTCATAATTACATCATTAATTTTTAAATCATCTTTAAATTCATTCATTACGGAAATCTTGAAATCACAAGCATTCAAATTCAAACATTCTGTGTCAACAATATACTTACTTAAACCAAATTTATGGCTCCTAGCAACTCCCTTGAAACTGGAGCCTCCCCTTTTAGCTGTTCGCAATCTTTTTGCATGTCATCCTGTTGAATCAGCTCTCCTTCCTCGTATTCGTAGTCGTATATCGCATTGCATTGTCTTCGATGTGGTCCTCTGTCTGAAGATTGGTTTCTGCTTTGATATTGTCCTCTGGATCCAAATTGTTTTTGGTTTCTATCATAATTTCTTCCGTTGTAATATGCTTCTGTTTTAACTGAATTTCTTCTGATGTCCCAACATTGATGCTTGAAATGACCATTTTTGGAACATTGAGAGCATTTTACGTTTGGGCATTCTGCTCGAATATGTCCTTGCTCTCCACACGCCCAACATCTCTGCAGTTTAAATCGCCTGGTCCCGTTCTTCCAGTCAATTTTATTTGGCATATTGAAGTTCGCGGCCTCATTGGTTCTAGAGTTAGAAAATATTGGCGTCTTATTCTGTTGGTACAACTGAGTTTTTCTCGGACTTTTGACTGTCTCCGCATATGATTTATTTTCATGTAGAGAAGCTAATGATTGCTCACTTGAAAGCTCTTTTTGAATTTCTTCCATTCTTGATATCACTTCCTTGGCCTTATCTACTGATTTAACTTCTCTTAATTTCAATTCTTTTTTTGTTTCCATATCTTCCATTGCATTCTGCATTAAAAATAACATTAATGCCGGTTTTGTTAATTTGTGTCGAAGAACATTGTCGACGAGCTTTTCCACTTTATTGAAAAATTCGGTGCACGAGTCATTTCCTTTTCGATATCTTAAAGCTGCGTCTAGATCCATGGCTAGATTTTTCCTTGGCTCGAACGCTTTTCTTAATCTTTCTTCATAGCCTGAATAATCGCTCTGTACTTCTTCATATTTCTGGATCAACTCTACCGACAGAAAGGCCTTGGTAAAAATTTCTTGAGTTTCTTGCGGTTGTTGAGTGAATTCGAAAAATCTCTTCAATTCCAAAATAAAAATTTCTAAATCACCATTTGGCAGCAATTGATTAGGTGGCTTGATATAGTTCTGGAGTCCTGGCGTGGTCACCATGTTAGAAAAAGACATAGTTTCACAGAAATATTTATTCACTACAAAAATCTAAACGGAACACACAATCGTTATACTATTTATAATACATTGAATTGCGTAATCTACAAAAGGGAGAATTATTAGTTTAAGTGATACTGTTGACACAGAAGACAAACATACTTACTTAATTTAGTTATACAAGCATTCCCGCATCATTCAATAGATATAAAGGTCTAGTGACCTGGTTATGTAAGTAATTCTTTGGAAATTATTATATCATCTTACATATTTATCAACAGTATTTTCCATTATGATTAATAAAAATGATTTTGAATGATTATTCTTCATTAACAACTTAACCATTTTATCAACACTATTTACTGAATTTCTAAATGTAAAAGATAAATACCATGAACCACTAATCAATCCCTTCATCAAATTTCTCTTATGCTTAAATTCACAAAAACTTTAATATAAAGATGAATGTCAGTTGATTTTTATAAATCTCTTTCTTATAATGTTTATTCTTGAGCTATATTAACAAGTCTATTAACACAAATGATAATTTTCTCTCCGTTTCACATATGAATTTAATGTATTTGTTTAAGATATTCATATAATGTAAAAACCCAAAACCTTATCATCCATCTACCGTTTTAAAACCATTACTTTCCTTTCTAAGCTTACCAAAAATATTGGTACCATTGTTGGTGCCAAGGGAACCCATATCAACTTCATCTATTTGGTGATACCATTCATTATTGAAAGGAATATGTACGCTTAAGTTGCAAACTCAAGATGTTAACTAAATGCTCTTCCATCCAAAATATGATATTCAGAGATGTTTTTATTCCATAGCAAGCAACATAAATCAATAGTTTCAACCAGTGGTACATTGGTAAACATATTACATAGATCAGTGTTGTCCAAACTTTTTTGAGCCACGGCACTCTTGGCTGAATTAAAAATTTTTACGGCACACTTAAATTTTTTTTTGCTTTATTTGCAATTTTATATTGCACTTTTACTAATCTTTTAATAAGAAATGAAAAACTTATAAACTAAAAAATATTATTATTTAATATTTAAGATTCTAAATAAACATAATTAAGCTGCTTACGTATTTTAGATAGTCAATATTTCTAGTAAGAAATATAAATATGATTGTCAACAAATAAATTTCGCACTTAATTGACTGATTAACATTTAAATTTGAAATAACTGTTAAAATATCCACAATTCAATTTCCCTTTATTAAGTTGTCTGGAAAAACAGGGTTTTTTTGACTTTTTTAAAAAAAAAATTTCACGGCACACCTGGGCACCCGTCACGGCACACAGTTTGGACAACACTGACATAGATAACCATAATTTCATTCATACTTTATCTATTTAACTTTTCAATAATATGTTAAGTAAATAATTTTCATAGAAAATAATAGAAAACAGAAAAAATATAAAAAAAAAATTTCCTAAATTCTCAACCTTGAACTTTTTTTTATTGAAAATAATTTCAAATGTGATTTCTCCACAAAATTTCGACAACGCCAAAAGATTATTTTATCAAATTATTTTTTAATTGAATGAAATTTGATTTTCTGTTTCTTTTTCATCTTCAGCTGAGGTAAAAAAAAATCAGAGGAGGAAGTTGACAATATGCATTGTTACGTGATTTTCTCGAACATCGTTTCATTTAACTTTGCAGTTTTTGCAAACAAAAAAACTTTTGATGATTTAAAAATTTTAACTTCTTTTCATTTTGAATGTTTTTTGAAAAAAAAACACAATTTTCATTTTTTGTTTTAAATCAGCAAGTGGAAATTTTACAGAAGTGAGAAAGGAGAAAAAATATTTTTTATTGATTTTCTTTCCCATTCGGTTCTGACTCCAGCTATTTAAGAGGTATTTAATTGAGTAAATATGTCGTTGATTAGGATTTTTATTCGGAATGATTTACATTGGTCATTATCGACATTGTAATTTCAACACTGTCAGCCTCAGGAGACAAATGATATGAATTTTCCATTTCATTTGCCGGACAAACAACATTGATATTTCCATTAAGTTGAAAACGAGAATTAGAGCTATTGTCGAAAAAGTTAAAAATAGATCGGTTTTAGAAAAAGTATTTTTTATTTATAACGTACAATTTATTGTCGTTAATTCCTCTACTGTTTCATGTTTTTGTTTAAATTAATCATTCGTATAATTTACCAAATTAATGCATCTATTCGTGATTCATTATAGCAGGTAGTTATAGCAGGTAGCCCCGGTAGCACAACCATTCAAGGTACCCTCCTAGAAATTTATTTTATTTGCTTTCGGGAGCTTCACTATATTTTTTCGCACTAATATTTTTATACAAATCATGGTTTATGGATTTTACTTTTTCACACTATAGTCAGTAGGGCTCTTTGATTTTAAAAAGATTTAAAAAAGCCAGTTTTGTAGGGTTAAAGGAATTTTTGTATACAAAATCAGACCGTAGTTAAAAAAAGCCAAGGTATTTTTAAGGTCTATATAATTTTTTGTATAGAAAATCCGACTGTTACTAAATAAGTCAAAGTATTTTAAAGTTTCAGGATTTTATGTATCCAAATTCTGACTGTCACTATAAAAGCAAAGAAATTGACAAGGGCTATCTTATAGTCGAAAATCTTTTCATTTGTATTAAATATATTATTCACCAGAAAAGGCTTAAATTATCACTTTATTGTTTTAAATAATAAATGCTGCTACCAAGAAATCATCACTTTATACTAATAAAACTAATACTAATAATAATAATAAAATTATAACTTTTTTTCCAATTTCACCACTGATTTGTTTTCCATTGAATTTATTAAAAAGAGAGCTTGAAGACTATAAATCAGTAATATATCGAAGTTTTTTGATACTCACGAATTTTCGACATTGCCTTTTTCAAGTGAATTTCGTGAACTTTTTGCGAACGAATTAATTTCGTTAAACAAGGGATAAATGTAGAAACAACTAAAAGTTATTATATTTCGAAAAATTAAAAACGAATTTAGAAAATCGTCCAAATATTGAGTTATTAACAAAATTGTAAACAACCAAATTTCGTAAATTCAAAATTTTAAAAAATAATTGATGACAAATTATGACTCATTCATTGGTTTGCACACCAACCTGTATTTTAGAAGTTTTATTCCATACATACAGACGCAGATGACTTAAAAATTACTATTACAATTTATTATTACACTAAAAATTATATAATGTCATAATCGCAATAGACAGATATATCTTTAGGACACAAATTAAAGCCAAGTCAATTACGTTAATTCAAAAGATAAATTATTTTCTTTTATGTAATTTTTTTTTCTAAAAAATTATTTCAAGTGTATTTTTTAAATAATTTCATATTAAGATTGCATGCTTTTTATTTAATAATAATTTTTAAAAATAATTTTTAGAATTTATGAAGGAATTAATTAAGATAAGATATTTATTTAATTATGTAAAGAACACTCTTGTTAATAATAGAACATTTTGAAAATAGTGAATTTCTTTATATAAAGATTATAAAAACATTAGACAACTATTTTCGAAAATCTTTCCTAAATGTTTTACGCCCAAATGAGGGAAATATTTGTAAATTTTCTGCAGACATTGTCTAGCAGTTTAATGTTAGCTTTTGCAAAATTGTATCCAAGATGCATAAATAAATGTATAACGACAGCATTTTTTACTTTCATTTTCTGTTTTTGTCGATGATTATATAAATCTTTACAACCTTTTCTTTTCCACTGTTTATGTTGAAATTTACATTGACCTTCGAGGTAATATTCTGTAATAGGCGAATACAAATACGGATCTGCCAGGTTTACGAATTTTTTGCCTTTTGTTTGATTAGAAATTAATTTTATATATGCCTCGAATGTATTTGTCAACATGAAAGGGCCAGTTTGAATCAAAATAGACGAAGAATCAGCCATTGTCAGTTTTGCAATGAGATATTTGAAGAAATCATGATCTGGTATCGTTGCCATAAAACTATTCATGGCTACGTATGGTAAATTATGTAGAATCCTCGACTGTTCATGAACTTCTTGACTAAGTATACAGCTATCATTCAACATTGCTCCATGAAATGGTTTCTGACATCCGGTATCGAAGTCCATATAAATGCCTCCGAATTTATATAAAATAAAATATCTAATCACGTCTGATATTTTCAAAGGATCTGTAAATTTAGAGAAATAAGAACTGTACAATTCGACATGGCGCTGAAAGTTATTGATAATAAAACGATATGCAGTAAAATCCGCCCAGAAAACAAACTTTGAATCCTTATTAATGGTCATGCAGTTCTTGACATGCGGAGAATATTGCGTGGGAATAAATGCTGTTTTGTACACATAATGGATAATTTTCGGTATTCCGTTTGCGTATTGATGTCTTCTGCCAAATTCCAAAAGACCCTTCATAGAAATAACATTGCAGTGTCCAGAAGTGAATTCTAATATATTTTTAATATTTGGCTCTGTCCAACAAATAATTGGTAAAAATAATGCGACCGCAAAAATCTCGAAGAATTTTCTCATTTTAAAGTTGCATAAATTTGAAATAATAATTTAATTTTGCAATATTATTTTAGACTGCTTATTGAACTTTACGCCATATCCGTTCAAATCATGGGACAAAAGCGATAAAATAAATTTTGCATGTAATTTCATTTTACTGTTTGATCTAATTGTACAGAAGAAAGTTTTGATAAATTCAAAGAAATAAAAGAAACGATTATGTCGATAAAGAAATTTTGGTTTTTTTGTTAAAAACTTGGTATTTTAAGTAAGTAATTTTTGAAAAATAATTATTGTATTTATTAATAAAATACAATAATATATGATGAAAAAAATTCCGGAGATGGTGGAACACATTCTATAACAATTTTTGAATGTTATGGGTTTTCATCGTTATTTGAAAGGAGTTATAAACTACTAGATGTTCAAGTTATTACCATTGGAAATTAAAAATTCAAATGTCTAGAAGTTTTGTTCCAGTCATCATTCTTGGGAATGGAAACTGCTGGAATTTATTATATGACTTATAACAGCATGATGAAATGCGATGTAGATATTCGTAAAGATTTATATATAAATACAGTCCAGTCCTATAAAGTGGTTTGACAATGTATCTTGGTATTACTGATCGTATGCAAAAAACAAATATCACCTTTGGCTTCAACATCAATGAGAATTAAACAAATAGTAATAATACATGTATAAATTTATTTCGATTTTAATATTAAGATATTAAATTTCTTGGAGATTAAAGAGATTAAAAAAGAGATTAAAGTATTTTAATTTTTTTAAATTTTTATATTTTTTGAAATACATTAAATGAAAAAAAATAAACCAGAAATAAAGATTTAATTAAAAAGAAAGAAATAAACACGCGGAAATGGTGTACCTATTTATTTATTTAAAAATATTTTTTTTAATATTAATAATAATAATTATAATAATTATCATAATAATAATAATTATTATTATTATTATTGTTATTATTATTATTCTAATAAATATTCCTATCAATTACACATTCCAGATAATTACAGTAATAAAATATCATTACTATAAACAAAACTAAAGTTTTTTAACAGATAAATTAATTGTCAGTAATAACCACAAATCTTTGGTGTCATCATTGTCCTTAGCGAGATCAGTGGTGCCCATTCTCTAGATTGCTACCCAACCTTTAATTGCGAGGTTCTTTTTTGTCATTTCCGAAATGATTTTTGTTAAGTTCAGAAATGTTTCATTAGAAAAGGTTTAATCAAATTTTTTGCAACATATTTCATTGAACAAGAGACATTTTTATTCTTGAATCAAAAAAAAGTAAAATCTTGATTTAAGTATATCGTGAAAACAATAAAAGCTTGCCATGTATTTCTTTCAAGTGTACATTCAATGCAATAAATATTTTGACAGTTTTAAAATTTATCGCAAAACCTATATCAAAACGTGATAAAAAATATAAAAATATTTCTTTTTTTACATATTTTGAGAATGCTTATCTCACATTTTATATGGAAAATTTTAATTTCTTTTACTAAAATGGAAAATATTTCACTACAGAGGTTTCTGAAATATTATTAATGGGAATGAGTATTAATAAAAAAAAACAACTTCATTTCATTCTCTGAAAAGATAAAAAAAATATTCATATTCGATAAAATTAGACCAACAATGAATAAAAAAAGAAAAGGAATTTAATTTATTAAATTAAATAATTTTTTCAAATTGAAATATATCAACGGTGGGCAAATGCGGCTCTTAGAGCCGCATGCGGCTCTTCGTTGAGTAAACTGCGGCTCTTTGATAATTGAATTTTTGATAATTGAATTTGAAAATTGAATTCGATTTTTTTATTTTGAAATTTTTTCAACTGAATTTTTAAAAAAAAATTTTTTGTTGCAATTGTATTTTCATGGTTAGTTCATTTTTACCTGTGTCACAAAATAGGTGTAAACAGAATTAAAATTTATAGTGTCATTCGATGGCGGTATTTAGAATAAAAATTTAATATTTCCTTATTACATTCTACCTTGTTTGATTCTTTTTATAAGCAATATTTAAATAATACATGTCTCACTACACTATATACCAGGGGTGGGCAAGTGCGGCTCTTTGATGAGCCACGTGGCTCTCTAGGACCTCATGCGTGCCCACCCCTGAAATATATTGCCAAAAATACATAAATAAAATTTAATTTTAATCCACCCAATTATTAAGAAACCCATAAAATATCAGTTATTTCTTTTGAGAAGAAAATCTAATAAATAAAGCTAATTAAATTCATTTTCAAAATATCTATTTTAGATTGAACCAAAATTTTGACATAAAACAGTAATTAACTGGGGAAAAAATAAAATAAATCTCTTGTATATTATTCTAAAATATTTATCATTTATTAAAACAGCCAATAGTTGCAAGCGTTTTTTCCACAACCGAATTAAATTTTCGATAATTCCATTTTGTAATTTATCTAAATGTAAATAATAAGTAATTAAATAATATTATAAATTTATAAAAACGATTAAACATTTTCAATTAATTTTTTAGTTTAAATTTTTGTTATAAATTTTTATTTTTAAAATTTAAAATTTAAAATATTTAGTTTAATTTTAAAATGTTAAGGAAATATTTAGTAATTAAGAAAATCTGTGATTCTTGAATAGCAAGTAATCAAACTTAGATAATGTTAGAGAGTTTTGGAATTATTTCAATGTTCCAGGATACATAAACATACAATATCTTCGTGGTTATTTAAAATTTAATTAAACAGGTTTATTAAAACAATGTAAGAGAAGATTTATTTTGAAAAATAATAAAACCCATTAAAATAAAATAAAAAATGCAACCGGTAAAAATATGTAAACATATTCATAAAGATGAAAAAAATTAATAAACACTTCCCAGTATAATAAAGTCTACCAGTTTAAATCGGAATAAAAATAATAAACAAAAAGAGAAAATAATTAGTTCCATTAACAATAATATAGGTTAATAGAAATAATGAACATATAATAAATTCCACCGCGTTAGATATAAATAAGTAATAAAAAATTATGGTATTAATTAACATACAAAAATACCATAATTAATAAAAAATTAATTTAAATAAAAGAAAAATAAAATTTGTTTTAAATAATTAGATAAAAGTTAATCACGGTTTTTGCTAAAAATTTAAATTTTATTTAAAATAAATTTTATTTGTTTTAAAATCAAAAATTATTTTCAAAATATAGGTGCTAAATATTAAAATTAATTACAAATCATAGAGACTTAAATTCTTTTTTAAATATCCGAAAAATATTGTCAAATAAATTGCTAATTTTAAAATTTTTAATTATTTTTTCCCCCAAATTTGTGTGTAAAAGCGACAAAAACAATTTAGAAACTCTCCAACAGCTATTCAAGTTTTATAAATTCTAATCTTTAATAGACTTACGTCTGTCGGACGTTTTTTGAATAATTGTCAAATTATTTTATGCCCAAAAATATTTAAGTCCTTCTCTATCTTGTTTAATGGTAATTTGATGATAATTTTTATGCAATAAAATTTCTTTTCAAGTTCTTTTACAGTTTTTTTATAAATATTATGGTCATGGTTTGAAGTAAAGATAGCTAATCAGTAACTCAAAGGTTTATGAGAGGCGGGTGGAAGAATTGATGCATTTATAACATGGTTACTTATGATAGTAATCATGGATATAACAATGGAAAGAAAGTGAGATCATGTGGTGTTTCGAGATTGATGTTAACTGAGGTCATAGAAACTAAATAAATTATCAACCTGGAATACTAATTCTATTCACAAATTTAGTATATGACTCATTTGACTCTCAATGGTAATTTCTACGATAGATTTTACAGTGCTATAACTGGCTGAAGCAGCTGTACTTTTCATTTCCATTACTAGAATATTTTAGTGAAAATTTATGCATAGCTTTGACAGTCTTTAATTTTCGATGTGTTTGAATGACGGGTATTTTTGACTTTCAATTCTGAATTAAAAGAATTAAATATCCATAATATTACTGCTAAAAATAATTAAAGAAAGTTTTCCATTGTTCAGTAGAAGTTTACTTATTATTAAATAAAATTATTATTAAAAAATTATTATTATAAAATGCGAACCAACTATATAAGTAATCTCAGGAGGGAGCAAAAACTCACATTTTATTTAAAATTTTAATTTTCAAATTAAATTTTTATATTTAAATGTTTAAAATTTTTATTTTTAATTAACCCTCACTAAATAAGCATTAAAAGAAATTATTTCTAAAATGATCTAAATAAAATTTCATTAAAAAACCTTGAGAAAAATAAATATTTTAAAAAACTAGAATTTAATATTTTACTTCATTAAAACAATGTAACAGCTCAAAAGCATTTAACCTGCTGTTATTATCTGCCTTCTCATTTGTCGAAACAGCTTTTTATCAAGTATTTTTTACATGGAATGAGATGGAGTCTTCGAAACACTGCTGTTAACAAGGGCTTGTATTATTTATTAAGACAACCTTTACCCTTTCAACTGGTTTTAAATTAGAAGAAATTAGAAGAAAATTTTGTTATGCCTATCCCATCCTATTTGGATGTGCCTGAAGAATTTTAAGTTTCAAAATATATTCATATACCCTCCGAGTTAATGGTTATCATCCTTTCTTCTTTTCAGTTCTCTTTATCCTTTGGGTTTCGAAATAAATTTAATTGAACATCGGACATCGAAATACATTTTACTAACTAAAACAGAAACTCTGATCTGATGAAAGTTGAGTCTGAATCAAAACGTTTTAGAATCAAATGATATAAAATCTTTTTAAATAGAACTTTATTTGAAGATGTTACAGGCATTTTTATTTTATTATTATTGATATTTTAATAACTGGAAGAGCAACAAAAATTTCGAACATATTATATTTAAAAAGAATTATAACAATTCAACCAAAAATAATGCGCTACAGTTCATATAATATTTAATTACCATAAAAATAAAAAAGACGGTTCTAGAGCAATTCGGAGAACTATTTTGAAGAAATTATTGTCGTTAATAAGAGTCAAAGTAAAAAAATGCCTTTTCGAAATGGTTTAAACAAATTAATAATGAAAAGGAAACTAAATTTTCCAAGTCACATTGACTCTATTAAACGGAAGGACATTCAAATTATAAAATTTAATTAAAATATAATACTCTATACCCAACTAATTTAACAAAAAATAGGTTAAAGCTTCCTAAAAACGCTTGTCCATGTAAGTATTTATTTGTTAGAATGAAGGGATTTTATTTGTTTAAATATAATTGACTTTTCTAAAAATGCGATAAGTTTACAAATTTGGAGAAAATTTTATATAAAAATTTGTAATTTATTATTTACAAATCGCTTAATTATAGTTTTAAATATTGTTGTAATCAAACAAAATTCAAGTAGAAAAAATCACTTTATTATTGACTATAAATCTTTAAATTATTGATTATATTTTCTTATTACTTTTAAATCAATAAATGCAATAAATGCAATAATTTTTAGAAAAATTAATTAAATATTAAAAAGCTAATATTTCTACTCAAACTAATAAAAAATTTTAATTAACTATTAAATTAAATGTTCACAGAAATAGCTTCAAAATAACAGTAAACTAATTCTTTTTTATTTAAAAATGTTTTTTAATAATTTAAATTGAATTTGATTATTATTATTTGCTAGTACAAAGTTATATTATTACATTTATATTGTAAGGAAAAACTGTTATTTTATGCTTATAAAGGTCATTTTAAATTAAATGAATTTGAAAAAATATTTGACAAATTTTTAACTTTCAAAAAAATGTTAATAAACTTATAAAAATTGAATTAAAAAAATAAAATAAAATGAAATTTATAGTTCAGTTATCCGTTATAAATTTAACTTTTAATGGTTATAATTAATTTTTAGAATTTTGAATTATTATTTTACCCCTAATTGAAAGCAAAAAATACAATAAATTTAATGAATGATGGTACTTATCAGTATCATAATTAAGTATTTTTGATGTTTAGACATATATCATTGTTTTGTCATCATTGAAATTAGGACTGACGCAAACTTTCTGTTTTTATCATTGAGGGGGCTGATATCAGGGGTGGGTGCAGGTCATCTAGTGGAGTTATTTTTAGGTTTAAGTAATTTTATGTTTTAAATTGTCATAAAATCAACCAATCAAGGCCAAAGGTGTCTTACTAGTCTAAAATATAAACTATCTATTGTTTTAATATGTTGTATTTCAATAACTTGAAATTATAAATTTGAAAATTATTTTATGACAAAGTTGAAAATTTTTATGAAATGTTATTTTACTTATAAGAAAGAAATAATTAAGAAAGGGGTGTAAAATTAATATATCAAGATAATATATTAATATTTATGATTATATATATAAAATTCGTGAGTATCAACAAACATCGATATATTACTGGTTTATAGGCTTCAAACTCTCTTTTTAATTCAATATATATATATATTATATATATTATATTAATTCAATATATATATATATATTATATATTATGTGTATATATATATATATATATATATATATATATATATATATATATATATATATATATATATATATATATATATATATATATATATATATATATATATATATATATATATATATATATATATATATATATATATATATATATATATATATATATATTGAATTAAAAAGAGAGTTTGAAGCCTATAAACCAGTAATATATCGATGTTTGTTGATACTCACGAATTTTAAAAGAAATTATTTTTGAAAAGGGCAGTGCCGAAAATTCGTGAGTATCAACAAACATCGATATTTTACTGATTTATAGTCTTCAAACTCTCTTTTTAATTCAATGGATAAAATAATCAGTGGTGAAATTGGAAGAAATAAAAGTTCTTATAATATATATATATATATATATATATATATATATATATATATATATATATATATATATATATATATATGCGTAATATAAAGCCGTTTTGGGGGATTAATATGTTTTATATTGTCATATATTACTTTTTCATGTTAATTATTAACTTTGAAGCTTTCCCTTGTTAGAAACTATTTAAAAGCGATCTGGATGAATGTTCAGTCACTTTATATATAAATGTTTTAATAAGTTTTTTCTGTCAATAATATAGTTTGGTGTTTATTTACTAACTTTAACTAACTTTAACTTTAAATTTGACCTTTCTCATAAATACGACCAACAATTACATTATTATTATCATCATCTTGACACCATTATTTTCATTTATTTTATAAATCTTTATTTAAGTACTTTTAACACTGTTATCAGTTTGATGGCTAATATTATTTTATTTAATAATATTCTTATGTAATATGAAATAATGATTTGTATCTAAAATTGAAAACTTAATAATAAGACAATTAAATAAATAAAAATTGTTTCAACTCGTTTTCTTTTGCTTCTTTTAATTAGGTAATTGTTACAGTAAGCTACACTTATTTTTTCTGGGATTTTCAATACAAAAAAGATCATATAGAAAAAAGGCCATGATTTGTCTGACTATAGTGAGGGGGTCTCGATTGATCCAGAGAATTTCAATACAAATAAAGGTCCTCGCTAAAAAGTCAGGATTTCTCTGACTATAGTAAGGGGGTCACCTTGATCCTGGGATTTTCAATACAAAATTCAATTATCACTAAAAAAGCATGGAATTTTCTAAGTAAATTAAGATGAGCTCCTTGGTCCTGAGAATTTCAATAGAAAAAGGTTGTCTTCACTAAAAAACCATTGATTTTTCTAAATATTTTTAAGGTGGATCTCCTCGGTCCTGGGATTTTCAATACAAAATCCGACTGTCAATAAAAAAGCCAGAATTTTTCTGAATATAGTGAGGGGGTCTCGATGGTCCTGGGATTTTCAATACAAAAAGGTGGTCTTCAATCAAAAAGCATGAAATTTTCTAAGTACAATTTAGGTGGGTCTCCTTGGTCCTGAGAATTTCAAAACAAAAAGAGGGTCTTCACTAAAAAAGCATGGTAAATTTAAGATAAATAGGTAAATTATGGTCCAAATTATGGTCTAAATTAAGTAAAGTAATCAATGGGTTCAAATAAGTAAATTATGGGTATAAAAATTGAATCAAAGTAAATTAATGGCTAATTTTTAAAATTAAGTAATTAATGGTCTAAAATTTTCAAGTTAAAGTAATATTTTTAAATTAAGTAAATTTAAGTAAGATTTTTAAATTTATTAACAAAAAGTTAGAATAATAGTCGGTGTTAGAGAATTGAAAATTTTAAATGAAAATTTTTATGAAATATTTTTTTGAGATAATTTTTAATGGATATTTTTATGAAATATTTTTCAATGTTAATTTTAGATGCTAATCTTTGTGAATTAATCAATGACCACATGAAATTATTGGTTTAATATGAAAATAAGTGTTATATTTGGTTGTTAAGTAAATTATGGTGAAAAATGATAAATTAAGTAATACAAGGATAAATAGGTAAATTAAGGATAATTGAGTTAATTAAGGTTCAAATTTTTAAATTAAGTAATCAATGGTCAAAAATTTTAAATTAAAGTTAAATAAGTAAATTAAATTAAAAATTTAAAAATGAAAGTACATTAATGTAATAAGTAAATTAAAGTAAGATTTTTAAATTTATTATCAAAAAGTTAGAATAATAGTCGGTGTTTGAGAATTGAAAATTTTTATGAAATATTTTTTTAGGATAATTTTTAATGAAAATTTCAATAAAATGTTTTTCAAAGTCAATTTTTAATGGAAATTTTTATGAAATATTTTTTAATGTTAATTTCAGATGCAAATCTTTGTGAATTAATCAATGACCACGTGAAATTATTAGTTAAATATGAAAATAAGTGTTATATTTGGTTGTAAAGTAAATTATGGTGTAAAATTATAAATTAAGTAATACAAGGATAAATAGGTAAATTAAGGATAATTAAGTTAATTAAGATTCAAATTTGTAAATTAAAGTAATCAATGGCTAAAATTTTAATATAAATTTAAATAAGTAAATTAAAGTAATAATTTTTAAATTTATTAACAAAAAGTTAGAATAATAGTTGGTGTTTGAGAATTGAAAATTTTAAATGAAAATTTTTATGAAATATTTTTTTAAGTCAATTTTTAATAGAAATTTTAATGAAATAATTTTTAAAGATAAATTTAAATGTAAATTTCAATGAATATAATAATAATAATAATAATAATAATAATAATAATAATAATAATAATAATAATAGTAAAAATAATTCAAAAACCAAGTACTCACAACAACCTAGTACTAAAAAGTAGATACCAAGTACCATGTACTAACAACCAAGTAAAAACAAATAAGTACTAAAAACCACATACTTACACATAAAATAATAACAATTAAAGACTTAATAAATTTTTTCATCAAGTATTTGCTTTTAATAAGCTATTCTTAATTCAACAAGTAGATTATTTCTTATATTCTTGTCAAAATCTTAATAGTTAACTAAATACTAACAACTATATACTTCAAACAAACAGTTAACCACTAGATACCTAACAACTAAATACTATCTAGGTATTATTTACAATCCGATACTAACTACCAGCTACTAAATATTTTCTTTCTTTATTTGATTACTACTGACTTATTATTGTAAAGTAAAAATTGCATTCAATAAATAGTTATTGTTAATTTATTTTATTATATATAATCTGAGTTTGTCCAACAGGATGTTTTGACCCCCTATGGGTATTCCTCACAAGGGTACTGCTCACATTCAACATGTCGTAAGGGTATTAGTCACACTCAACCCCTACCTACCCATTAACTCGCTAGCTACCGTGTACTAACAACCAACAACAAATCCCATCGAGAAATGAACAAATATCAACCTATAACTATATAGCAACAATCAGTTAACAACATCGTACCAACTACCAAGTACAAGATACCAACAACTTAGTATCATTAACCAGTAACTTACGAACACGTATTTACAACTAGATACCAATTACTTACAATTAGAAACCAAGTACCAACAATCAACACATAAAAATAATATCAATTAAATACAAAATATTCTTCATTACATACATTATATTCTTGTCATCATTTACAACTAAACTTTAACAAATACGCACAACTATGTAATAACAAATAGATCTTTAAAAGAAAATCCTCTTCACTTGGAAAAATTGGATGAAAAATTAATAAAATTTCGATTAAACTCGAAATTTTCCGATAACTTGGTAAAAACTGATTAAATAAATGTAAAAATTTCAATTATTCAAAACATAATAAATAAATATCATAAAAATGTAATTAATGGACAAGAAAGAACTTTAAATTTTAGTCATTAATCATCCAGTAAATAAAAAAAGTACTGATCATTCAAGTTAATACGAATCAACTAAGATAATAATATATATATTCTACAATAACTTTCAAGTAAATTTAAAATATCTGTCCTTGATAAAGTTAACTGGTTTTTTATCTTATGATTTTTTAAAAGTTCAATGTGTAAATATTCTTAGAAAATTATTGAAAACAAATTATTTAGTCAAATTCAATATCATTACAAAGTATTCATCATCAAAATTTATCCTATCACTTGATTAATGTAAAAACTAATTATTAACCTCATTAAAAATTAATTTTTATTTAAAATTAAAAAACAAGTCAATAAAAATACAGCAAATTATCAAGAAATTAATTAAATTTACCTTAGAATTATCATTAAAACCTTAAATTTTTAAATATTCTTTCAATCAATATGAAATTCATAAAAATTAAAGAAATTCACAAAAATTATCGAAATTCATGAGAATGATAGAAATCCACAAAAATAATAGAAATTTACAAAAATGATAGAAATTCACAAAAATTATCGAAATTCACTTGAACATTTACTAAAACCATCAACTCTAAAAACTACTAATGAATGCCTTAAACACCAAAACATGCCTAAATGAAAACATTAAAACACACCAATACCTTTACGACCAGTACCCTTAAGACCAGTACCCTTAAGACCAGTACCCATGGGGGTCAAAACATCTTGTCGGATAAACTCAGAGTATATAATATATATATACTATATATACTATATATATATATATACTATATATAAAAAAAATATATACTATATATAATAAAACCAATTAACCATCAAATTTATCATCAAATTTGCTTTTTACAAATTTAGCTTACTACAACAATTACGTAACAAAAAAAGCATAAAAACGAGTTGCAACAATTGTAACTAACTACCTACTAATAGTGAATATTTAATAACCTCATTTCTTCATGTATTTATTATAAATTATTTTAAATTATTTAGTGAAAGCAATGTTACGTTCTCGATAAACAAAACAACCAACTTAGAGACAAGTTGTTGCTAAAATTGATAAAAAGAATGCCCTTAAAGTTTTGTCAGTGTAAAGTTCTTTTTAATGGCGATTCTATTATTTCATCAAGGAAAGTCTTAATTCAATAACAACAAAAGACATACATTGATAAACAAGACTAGCAATTAATAATACTAAATTCCATATTTTCCAAGTGGAAATATTCTCTCCCATTATTGCAAAAGTTGTTTGATGCTTAATTTACGAATATTTTGGACTTTCTTTCATAAACTAAAAGTTTACACTACCGTTAGAAAATTTATTTATTTATTAAAAAAGCTTGACTATGAATCAGTAAATATATCAAAATCATCGATATATCTTTTTAATTTTAAAAGACATTACATTGATTAATATGTCAGTCAACAGATATCATTCTCGTCTTTCATTCGTTATATGGATTATTATATTAAAACACGGTAAAAATGTTATTAAGTTTTTAAATTTTTAAAATTTTTAAAAAATTAAAATGTGCAGAAAAGATATTTCAAAAACTTTTAAGGTTTTTGGACTTTGGCCTTGGTGACATTCTTTGACCTTTGTAAAATCTTGTATGGTCCAACATGTTCTCAATGATGTTGTCAATCTTTTGATCCTTTAAAGGTTTTGACTCACGATGGTTGAACCCTTGAACATCTAAATAGCACCATAATGTAGAGTACACACGACTCTATCTCTATGGTAAAAATTGTGATCATAAAATAAAAGGGAATCCTTTAAAACGAAAAAATGATAAAAGTTCTTTGTTAAATGAACATAAACAAATTTTTAAAAAATCCAAAATGGCTGGAAAGGAGGGTTTGAGTTAGAGTTTAAAAATAAAATTTTTGAATAAATAATTATTTGTCCAAAAATACTTAGAAAATTTTAACAATAAAATTATAACTCGTGGTATAATTCATTGTCTTTGTTCTCCAATGCATGATGCATCATATGACTCATCCTGTGATTCATGTTACACTCATACCTCGCTATACGGCTGCTCTTTATACGGCTTTTCGCTATAACGGCCTACTTTAATTACGGCACTTTTTCGATTTACGGCCTAAAAAGTGTGAATTGTGTATGTGAAAGTGTATGGAATTGTATCAAAATATTTGATTCGTTATGCGGCGTTTCGCTTTACGGCCAACTTTCCTGGAACGTATCTAGGCCGTAAAGCGAGGTATGAGTGTATTTGTTTAAATGGACATAGTCGCATTTCTGAAGAAAATTAAAATGTGGAGTAGGAGAGGGGAGGTTGAGTCTGAGACTGAGTTAGACAGCTCACATCTAAATATTCAGAATGGGACATATACGAAAGAAAATTGAATCTAGGTAACAGGATTGTCTACCACTTATTTGCAAACGGCCTTCGTGTTGTTTTGTGTTGTTTTATAAATAAATATTTTTCTTTATTTTCTAGGTTTTGAGACTTTCAATTGAACAATGATCCTTAATTTGTACCCCAATATTTCGTAGTTATAAAATGCCAATACATTATTTTACAATATTATGGTAAATAATATTGAAAATTTCAATATTAATTGTTATATGTAAATGATCTAAAAAGAATTCAAAAAATTTAGAAATATATTTGAAAATTATTTAATCCTGGCGGCCTCGGAAGTTGTCATTTATTTTGGACGATCATGTGAGAATATATCTCAAGCAATCCGGCGAGTTTACAAATATAGAATATAAGTAATTATAATATCCTAATATTAATTATTGAGATAATTTTTGTTGAATTTTCAAAATACACGTCAAAAAAATTACATTGAAATTAAGTCGAAGTGAAAATTATAATATTTTTCATGTCAGAAAATATTTGGTTGAGTAGTCATGAACAATGAACAGGCATTCTTCAAAATTTTATTTCATTGTTTATTTAAATAAATGCAAATAATTTTAATTATTTGTAAATATTGGGTTTTTTTAATTTTCAAAATTTTAAATTTTAAAATCTAAAAGTTCTAAAGTAAAGTTCAGAAACGAAATAATAAATCGGCCATTTTGATTCTATTTGCATATCTGGACTAAATGACGTTAATTTGAAATTGAATAAAAAATCAGGAAACAAGATCAAAAGTATCTTTACATTCTAACTCTGATCACATAATCCATCGAAATGTTAAGTAGTTTTATTTAAAAATTTTATTTAAAAATTTTATTTAAAATTTTATTTAAAAATTTTATTTAAAAATTTTAATGCTTAATGTGAAACTTTGTTGAAAAGATCATTGAGTCAGAAAATCTATGTGCAAAATGTGGTGTTTTGTTTTTAAATAATTTCGGTTATAAATTTATATTTGAATTGACCGATTGATTGTTAAAATATAAAATATAAAACTTTAAATATTAAATATTAAATTAAATATTTAAAAATTTTTTTTAATTGTAACCTCTACTTTTTTTGCTTTATATAACTTTGGATCTATTTTCATATTATCAATAGTTTCCATGATTTTTCAATAATTTTTATCTTTTTCGATTTCAGATAAATTTCGAAAAAAATTCAATTTTTTCATAACACTTTCGAATTTATTTTTCTGCCAAAATGTTTTAAGCCTAAATGTGATAATATGTTTTAACAAGATTATTATAATTTGTTTATATCAATAATTCGGTAAAAGTTGATTTATATTACAAAAAATGCTACTTTCCCGTAAATTGAATGGTTTATAAAAAAAGGAAAAAAGTTATTTTTATCTATATTTACAAATGTAAATTATTATTATTTATATTGACTGCGAAATTCAGTTGTAATTGTAGTGCAATTGAAATACAATTTTTAAAAAAATCATTTATTCATAGTATTAAAACAAAAATTAAAACTATAACTTCAGATTAATTTCGATTGGATTTATTATTATTTTTTATCACTCAACTTAATTTTTATTTCTAAATTTTAGTTTGTTTTTTGAACTTTTCTTCAGCTTTTTCAATTGAACTTTTATACGTCTAATAATTCGTATCATTTTTAAATTTCTAACACTTTTAATGGTTTTAAACTGTTACATTACACAAATTTAAAATTTATTAAACATAAATTTTGATAAATAAATAAAATAAAACAAAATTTTACTTTATTGAGCTTCGAAACTATCTGAGAAATATTCAAAACCGTTGTTATTGGAATAATTACTGTTGAGAAAGGCAGCATTTGCACTCTCGGGAGGATGGATATTTTTATGGAGAAAATCTTCATAGTCGGATTTTCGTTTGGCTTTATCATTAGGCACATAAAAATCAGATTTTTCTAGCATTGGAATCGATTCTTCTAATTTCGTTTCTATGAAAAACATTCGTTTTAATTTACTATAAAATTGAAATTGAAATTAATTTGTATCTCTCATATAAAGACTTCATTACTTTGAAATTATTTTCAATTAATTAAGACATTTCTTTTTCAAATAATGAATCTTAAGAGCCTAGAACAAGATCTTTCACTACTAGTAAGTAAACAACGATCTTATAAATAAAAATCTTTAGTATTAAATGTGATCATTTAAAAATTAATTATAATAATAATAATAATAACAATAATAATAATAATAACAGTAATAATAATAATAATAATAATAATAATAATAATAATAATAATAATAATAATAATAATAATAATAATAATAATAATATATTTAATATTCTGATTAATAGATATAAAACTGTATAGATAAAATCCTTGAAATAATTTAATAACTGTTTTTGCATTAGAGAATTTATTTAGAAAATGTTCTGGTGTTGAAATAAATGATATTTTCTATTCCTTTGGCCATTGAGATTAATTACTTTTCGATGGTATTAATAAAAATATTATACCCGATAAAATTTTCAAACTTTCCCTTGATAATAAACTTCTCTCTTTTAATGCTTTTCACAGTGCTGAATGAACCTGACTATTTCAGACTCGAATTTATGTGTTAATTTTATTGGCCATATTTATTTATTTTATATTTTAATGTGCTTCGGACATATTGCATATTCAAACAAATTAATTAATTAATAGCTGAAATTATCAAAGTTTTATTAAATTTTGGAAGCTTTGGGTTTGTGTTTAGAAATTTATTTATTTTTAACAATTTGATAAATATGCTAGTTAAAAGAAATTTATAATTATAATTTGTTATTTTTTCACCAATAATTTATTTTTATTATCAATTGTTTTTAAATCGCGAATTTTACGCAGAACAATTTCCAGCACTTGGAAACATTTACTGTAACTATTTCATGTTATATATTTTATTTCTGATATATTTAATTAATATATACACTATAGAAAATAGATACACTTAATTTTAAAATATGATTATTTTTTATATAGTTTATAAGGTAATAATATACAAGTAATTATAATAATAATAATAATAATAATAATAATAATAATAATAATAATAATAATAATAATAATAATAATAATAATAATAATAATAATAATAATAATAATAATAATAATAATAACGCAGTGAAACAAATTATAACATCACTGTCGTTTAATTTGAAGCAATTTTTTTTAAATAAAGGAATAACAATTAAAACAAAAGCATAATCCACAGCAAAAATTATTACTGAATCAGTTAGTATATTTTATTATTAAAATAACAATTTAACAATCTTGCAGCAGATTTTTACTTTTCAACGAAATCATAACCATAATAAAACCTTATAAAATAATATTTAGTTTAATGTTTTGGTATAACAAAGCCAATTTTTGACACATAATTTTCTTTCTATTTCCTTTTAATAATAAATACAGTAAATATAGAAAAGAATAATCTAAAATATATGTTGCTATCGATAGTTGGTCCCAACTATTCAGACAGAAAAGTTGCGTTAATCTTATACATAGTCATTCCTGTTATTTTCAATCTTTATTTTTAATAACAAATAAGTATCTTGGAATACATCAACTAGTGTTATAATTTTACAATAAATACATATTTCAATGAAACATTATAAAAAGACATTTATCTTCATTTTAACATGTTGTATATGACATAAGTGAAAGTTATTTATTTCAACTAAAAATTCTAGAATAAAATATAAGTATTAGAAGCTGGTGGAACATCTGCTAAATTAATTTTTAAATAAGGTTCAAAAGATAACGTCATAATTTCAAGTATGAAATATTGTATAATTTTCAAACAAATTTTCAGTCTTGAATAAAAAAAAACAATTTATTAAAATTTTCGATATTTAAAATGTATTTATTTAAAAATTATTTACTATTAAAACTTATTTAAAAAATTTATTTATTTAAAATTTATCTTTAACAAAATCTCTTTAATTTAAAAATTATTTTAAAACTTATTTTAAATGTCCATTATTTATCATTTAAAATTATCTTAATAAATCATTGAAATATTCAATTCTCAACTGACCTCACAATAAGCATGGAAAGAATACTTTTGTAGTTTTTATTCAGTTCATTAGCGTAAGAGCAGTTACTTAAGAGAAATATTTATAACGAAAATAAATGTTTATTACCTTGGAAAAACACTAGCTATATATATATATATATTTATAACACTAGCTATTTTTAAATATATTAGTTAAAGAAACTATTAAATTTTCATGTTTAAAAAAGTTTGGTTTTGTCATTTTATCCGCGTTCGGTTTTATTTAAAAATGTGAGCAAATATTTTCATTCATTTAATTTTTTTTTAAGTTTAAACGGGAGTAGATTAACTACCGAAAATTTAGTCGCTTGTATTCGACTTTAGGTGGTCAAGTAATACTCGGTAAGTATAAACCAGAAAAATTTTAAAATCTATTTAATTACAAAAAAATTCTTCAAAAACCTTTTATATATTCTATTAAATTATTATTACCAAATTTCCGAATATTGAAGTTATTGAAATTATATTTTAAATTTATAATATATAATTTTTATTTTCACCAATAGTCGATTATAAAGGCTTTTGTGATTGAATAATAATAAATTAATAAAATTCTGAAAATAACGAAAGATTTCATTTATCTATTTTTTACTACTTTCAAAATAAAACTGAATTCAAGCATCCAAATATCTAAATGACAACGACCTAATAATTGTAAATTTTAATAAATAAATTTTACGATTTTTTTCCTGAAAAATATTTTAATTAAAATAAAATATTTTTATTATTTGAATAGTTTGTTTTATTAATTCTATATTCTGAATAATTTTCAAAAGTTGCTCTAATAAAAAAAATATTTCGTAGAATAAAATATTTCAAATTTGACAGTTGATACGGAGACAATAATGAAATGGCGCCAAAATATTTCATTGTTTGCATTAAAACAATCTTTTCTCGACACCATATGCAAAAATTATTTGATTAATGATTTCTTAGCCACAAGTTTGGTAGTACATGAAGCAGGCGGTTTTATTTTATATCGAAATTATTATTTATTTAATTATACAATATTCAGAAAAATGAATTAAATTCAAATAAAATAAAAGGAAATGTTAGAGTAAAAATATTGATGAACATAATAAAAGATCAACTTGATTAGTTGGTTACCAATTATCTCATTTTAGAAATTGAATTTATTATTATTATTATTATTATTATTATTATTATTATTATTATTATTATTATTATTATTATTATTATTATATTATTATTATTATTATATATTATTATTATTATTATTATATTATTATTATTATTATTATTATTATTATTATTATTATTATTATTATTATATATTATTATTATTATTATTATTATTATTATTATTATTATTATTATTATTATTATTATTATTATTATTATTATTATTATTATTATTATTATTATTATTATTATTATTATTATTATTATTATTATTATTATTATTATTATTATTATTATTATTGTAATAATGTGAAATTTAAATGTTCCTAGAAAATTTTGTTTCTGAGTTTCATTTGTCAATCAATTTCTTTTAAACGTCTCAAGAGATTTTTCAAAATTTTCACTTATGATATTATAACGTAATTGACTTTTAAATGACGCTTTATGTCATTTTTGATAGTCTAGATCAATAATTCTGCGAAAGATTTTATGGAAAATATTTGGATATTATTTCAACCGCAAAAATTTTGAGTATTTTTAGTATTGTTGATAAAAGTTTTTTATTATTGCATTTTGTATATAAATTAATAATATTTTAATTAATTCAATTTTTCTTATAATTATATCTTATTTTAATTAATTTACCTTTTAAAATGAAATTATTGTCATCCAATTAGTTTAGTAAATTTTATTGATAATTAATAATTTTTAATTTTTACATGTAAAAATATAGGATTTTTATTTATTATCGCGAGTTTTGGGCTAAATTTCTGTATTATTTTATTTATTTAGGATGATTTTTAATATGGTTTTAAAGTAAAATATTTTTTCATTTTTGATTTAAGTACATTAATTTTAATGATATGCTTTATGTATACCGAAATATAACCATTAACGCGGTCCTGTAAATTCTGGGGGCCCTGTGCAAAGATCTAAAAAAATTTATTTTAAATTTTATTGAATTAATTTTTATTGATTTTAATTAAAATATTATAAAGGAATTTTTTGAGATCATTTTGGCAAATTCATCAATTTTCTCATTGTAATGACTTTTTCTTGCTGTTCCATTTTTAATCGACAGTATGGCTAATCCATCTTTGTTTTTTCTTTCAATTCATGGTACACTTTTGTTATTGGAGAAGGTTTTTTAGTGTATTTAATATTTGGTAATCCAGTACGATTGCCATTTTTGTATATGCGATAGTACCGCCCTGATAGTTTTAGTGTTAATAAAATTAATTTCCAATTTAATAGCATTTAAGTTTAATTTATTTGTATTAATTTTATTTTTTTAAAACTATAAACTCAGAAATAACACTATTAAATTTAAAGGTTTCCTAATAAATGAAAATCCCATATTAAAATAATTTTTTAGTTAATTTGTAATCAAAATGTGTAGGCGTAATCATTAAAATATATATCGGGTGGAAAAATTAAATATCGTATTTTAAAATTTAATATTAATTAATCTTATTAAAAATAAGACGGCAAATATGTATACAGTAACATTTATAAATTAAAATTTAATATTTTTCAACAGAATATATTTGTTTTATTAAATTAGCATTATAATAATGTTAATTCAAATTGTGATTATACTCACCAAAAACGAACGTGTGGAAATAGTTTTGTTTTAGGCTAAGTGTTCAATATTTGCAAGAAAATACATCGACTTTACCCGTACAAATCCTTCATCAGCTACATGAAGAAGATTATGCTGAAAGAATCATAACGTGTAAACTTTAATTATTCAGACCGACAGGGATCAATATTTTCCTGAAAACCTCATTTGTACCGATCATATATACGAAAGAAAATAAAATAATCAAATGCTTATACAGAAAACTATTTGTTTATATTTCAAGCAGGAGACGATTTCTGGAATCCAGTTCAAAACATTTTATCCTTATTTGTATTAACAGTAGGAAAATCTTTACAGTCGAAATAATGACTGCTATTTTCTCCCAAGTTTAAACTGTAGCTTAGTGTTGACTTTTAAATAAAAATTTTCCAGTTTCTTATATTAGAAAGAACACTTATATCTGCTATTTCCTAATGCATCTGAGTCTTTAAAACTGTTTAAAACACATGATACTCGATAAAAAAAAGAAATAAAATTAATTTTTGAGATTTACTTTTAATTTTATTGTTTTTTTTAATGAAATGTCTTTGCTACTTGATTTTACAGCTAATACATAAATAATGAAATTTTTATCTTTGGGAAAAGACATACACGATTGTCTCTAGACATTACCATTTGAACATTCGAATATATTTTTGTGTTTTTTGAATAGTTTTTTTCCAAATTCGTAAAAATAGTAAAAAAAGTGCTTTCCATTTTTCTTCTTGCACATAAAATATTAAGTATACAAGAAAAGAAATAGAAAACACTTAAATTATTGAATAAATATATCCACAAATATTTATTGAAGAACATAATAATAATGATTCTACCTCATCTTCAACTTATGGTTTAATAGAACTATCACCACAAGATGTATTACAAAACCAATAAGTTCTATTATAGAAAACTGTAATGTTCGTATTGATGATAATGAAAAAATTAATGAAAAAATTGATAAATATAATGAATTAAAAGAAAGAACTTCGTCAATTGGATTCATTTAAAAAACGATCGGTAACGTTTTCTATAAAGCATTAATAACTATACGACCTACCTCAACAGCATCAGAAAAGGTTTCAACAGCAGGAGCAATTGAATGAAAAAGACGGAAAAATTTAAATTTTGAAACTTTTAATTCCTTTTTATTTTTAAAAGACATCTTTTTAGAAACAAAGAAATGTATATAATATGTATGTAATAAAATAAAAATGAAATATTAAACTTTTTTTTAATGTTTTTTACTTTTGGTATTTTGAGTATTCGAATATTTTCAGATTTTTCTATTTGATATTTGAATAGTTGGACGACCTAATTTTCGATGCATAATCATATTATTTTATATTAAACTGTTTTTTCATATTCGAGTATTATTTTATCATATTATTTTAACACTATTAATAAAAATTGCAAAAAGATATTTTGAAAGTATCTTATTAATTTTGAAAAGAAAATAGTTTGTTGTACATTCATAAAAAGCTCCATCTAAACATTAATAATATGACAAATTACACAGAGTTCATAATGGGATATCTACATAATCCAGCACATACTGACTTAGGTTAACATTCTGGTATTTCAATTAAAACTAATAAGAAATTCCTTAATACGTACAAGAATTGCAAGAATTGCAAATTAATAAAACTCCTGTCGGTAGTTTTCTGTAATTTGGATTTAAATTATAACATCTTCAGTCATATTTAAACAAATGCCACATTTTCATTTTACCGATTTCTGTCATTTTCATAATATTAAAAAATAATAATAATAATATAATAATAATAAGAAGAAGAAATTATAATGATAATACTAAATAATTATTATTGTAACTATCATTATTATTAAAATAATGATAAACAATGATTTATAATAATGACAATAATAAATAGTCATAATAATAATAATAATAATAATAATAATAATAATAATAATAATAATAATAATAATAATATAATAATAATAATAATAATAATAATAATAATAATAATAATAATAATAATAATAATAATATATTAACCAATAATAACTAATAATAATAAATGATAAATAATAATTACTAGTAAACTATGTCCATGACTGTCATATAAGACACATAAAATTATAAATATAGATTTTATATGGTTTACTAAAAACAATTTGTCATGTGATGTTTTAACGAATTTATTAGATTAAATTTTAAGAAATATCACTTTAGTTATAAAATATTCACTTGACAATTATATGCAATTCGTAAAATATAATTGTTACATTTTTGCAATCAAATCTAACAAATTTCATTTTTTACACTATTATACAATATAGTGAACGAAGCTTAAAAACTTGAAAGATTAATATGTTTCTTTTAATGTGTTCTCAATAAAATAAATAATATTTTACACGATAGATTATATATGACAATGGTTATCACTAAATCGTGATTCAAAAAATAATTTATGATTGTATTAAATTTTCTGATTTATCATACAATTTGGAATTTTAAAGCAAATATAAGTTTTCTTTGGTATAAACACAGATTATTATTTTTTGTCAAATAATATTTTATTAATCAGGCGTTGATGTGTACTGTGATAAACATATACAGACTCAGACAGTCATATTAATATCGCTTTAAATATATTTAATTTAGAATTTCAAAACTATCAGAACAGAATGAGCGAGAGAGAGAAAAATAAATAATAATAATAAATTGCATTCAAAAAATGTATATATATTTTATCCTTTGTTCATTTAAACAAAATAATGAAAATAGCTTCATTTTCTAACCAATAGCAATGCTTGAATAGCATTACCTGACAGATTAATTATTGAACAAATCATAGCTGAACCATGAAAATGAAGTACAGCAACTGGTCATTATAAATTCTGATTTATAGTACTTATCTATTGCACTTGACGAATTTCCCGCGGTAAAATATCTCAGAGAAAGTCTTTAGATATTTTTGCGGTATGAAGTAGACAGCTTAAAATTCTTTGAAGTTTCTGAAATTCGATATAAGTGCAAATAAACTCTAAATTATTGATTTTCTTATCTGTCTATGTTAAAATATTGACACAAGTTTTAGAAATCAATAACTGATAAAACAAATTTCATTTTAGATGAAATTAATATTTTTAGTTAATTTATTAAAGAAGAAATTATCTGAATTGTTTATCGCATAATCTAGACTCAAAAAATGTAAAAAATGTAACGCCGAATTTAACGAGGTTCTTACTAACTACTTTTAAACTAGTTTCAAGCTCTTGTGATAAATCGGAAAATTCATATCCGTATCCACCATTAATTTGAATATCGATGAATCCTGGAGATAAATTTGCATTCTGACAATCTATAATTACATCAGGAGCACATTTGTCGACATAAAACAACTGCTCTGAATCTTGAATAACGCCATCTTTGATCCATAAATCATCCACAATAATTTTGGAGTTCAAACAGAGAGAGTGGAAAATTGTGAGCTCAATGCACGTCTGTGTGCGCGTTGTATTGTGTGATGGGTTTGTGTGCACAAACAGACGCGAGCAATGTCATTTTTGTGTTGGGTTGTTAGTTTATCTCGCGTCTGTGTGCGCTTTTCTTTTCTTTGTTTTTGGCTTGTGTGCGCACACAGACGCGAGCAATAGGTATGGCAATTTTATGAATTAGTTGTTGTAATTTGTTTATTTTAGATTTAGATTTTATCGATTTATTGATTGTATTTGATGAGTTATGTTTCGATTTAAGGAAGTGGAATAATTTGGTTTTTGTTATGAATTTTCGGATAAAGGTGGATGCTTTTAATGAAGAAATGGAAATGGGAAATGCTACCAACGAAACTGATGGTTCCTTTTTTATGACCCCAAGAGATCCTGATAATGTTAATGGTGTTTTTGGCCAACTAATATTAAATTTATTTGGTGGATGGATTTCCGTTGGTATTCGATGCAATAATTGTGATGTAGTAGTTACACAAAGAAAGGCTACAGATAAAATGATTGAGAAGAGTTCAGCTACAAGGTTGTTTAATATTACTGAAAGTCCTGGAGGTTTTATGACTGGTATGATCCCTGATTATCGATCTCAAGTATGTCGTGCACAAATGGAAGCAGCTCGATTTAGATATAAACATGGATATGAAATGCCTTGTGACATAATATGTCGTTCTATTGCGGATATTAATCAGCTTTATTCCCAATCAACTGAGATGCGACCATTAGGTTGTTCAATGATGGCATTATCTTATGGTATTGAAATGGACAAACTGTTGTTATTCAAAACTGGCTCTGTGGATGGAAATAAAATTATTATTCGTGATCTTGAATTTAAACATGAACAGAGAGCAATTAGTAAATTTAATAAATTGATTTGAGAAATTTGATGGAAATCTTTAATTCTGTTAACTATCATTACCAAAGTTATTCAGAGTAGGAAAAATATTTTCTAGTAAATTGTTTACACATATGTATTGTAAAATACACTCAGTTGCACAAGCAAATTCAAAAACAACAAATATTTTAACTAAATTCTCTATATTTTTTTTAAATTCCTCACAAATGCCAATTTCCAGAAATCACAAATTTTACCAACAAGAATCATAGCATAGTAATTTCCGAAAAATCCAATTTTTCAAATCAAAGTAAATTAATTAAAATAAAAACTAATATATATATATATATATAAACTATTTATAAGTCATTGGTTTAGAAACTTTATCATTTATTTTTTAAATCCTTTGCAGAAATAAATTTTATCTATTTATTTTAGAATTTAAAATGTTTACAGTATAAACAAAATATCCTTGTGTGTGTGTAATTTTAGAAGGCAGAAATATCAAATGAAATGTCTTGAATCCTTGTTATGGTTGATTGCATATGTGCATTGATAGACATTCTGTTGTAAAATAATAAAGTTTAGTTAAAAAAAAATTGTTATATAAAAATTTTCAGTTTAATTTTGGATATGTTTAGAAATGATAAATTTCAAAATCGCATTTGTATGGCCCTGTCATTTCAACTTCCATTAAACTTCATATAAGATAGGATAATGACACAATGAAAAGCATTATTGTGATATATTTTCGTATTTGCTATTCAAAATGAATATTCTCAGATAGAGTAAAATCAAAAATCATTTTGTTTATCTTATTCCAATTCCTTTATCAAATCAAAAAATGAATACAAGAATGAAAATCTAATTCGATCTGGTGAGACAAAATTATTCAAGTTGTTACGGAAGTTGAAAAAGTCGAACAAGTTTCAGGAATTATTTAACAAGACAATTCATCAGAAGTATTTGCTAAGTATAAAGAAACTGATGAAAATCGTTTTGTAAATAAATAAACTGTCATACATTGCAAACAAGTAAAACAATAAAAACAATCTGCAAATTAAGTTAGTGACGATAATGTTAAGACAAAATAAGTATCATACAGGAAACAAATTATTACAAAACGAAAATATGACGGTCAATATTATATATAATTTTATACTCTTAATAATCCATTCGCAGCACAACTTTTGGGCAACACTGATCCAAAGGAATTAATTATGAATCATTTTTACACGTTTTTATTTTTCTTTCGCGGAATTATGAGCATTCATAAATAATATTGAGGGTATCACTTAGGTTCCAATTTGAAACGGATCTATAATTATGCCCCCGTGGTTTATGAATGTGTTGCTCTTCCATCCTATGTTAATAATCAGAATAATAAGTAATACTGTAATACATAATACATTTTGGTTATTGGTAAGTTTGGGTATGTCAAAGATGAATTTTTAGTATGAGAGTTCAAAAAAGGCGTGGATGACAGTAAATATATTCAATGTTTACTTGAAGAAACTTGACAGACAATTTAGACGAGAAGAGAGGCAAATACTATTATTCTTTGACAATGCGCCAGTTCATTTACTAGATGAGGCCACTTGTCTTACGAATATAATAGTTAAATACCTTCCTCATAATATGGGAAGTGTGTTACAACCACTTGATGGAGGAATTTTACGTAGTCGCAAGGCATAGGCAAGAAGATATCAAATTTTATCCCTGTTGGAATTGATTGGTTGCGGGCAGCCAATATCTGATATTGTTAAATATCATACAATAATTGATGCGATTAAGACCATGATAAATGCCTGGGAATCTGTTAAATGCTAAACAGTGATATAAAGTAAAACATATGGTGGTTTTACTGTACAACTGATTTAATATAATGTATTATATTAGACTAGACTTTTAAAAGCGTAAATTTATTTTAAAGTGCTGCCATAAGTGAGAACGTATATCCTATTCCTAGCCTAACTTTAGGGTAAAGTTTTTGATTAATTAATTAATTCTGCTTTATTTACAATCTTTTTAATTTAAAATTTATAATAAAAAAGCAATTTAGATTTTTAAAAATCGGTAAATTAAATAAATTAGGATGCAAATGTTACTATTTTAAATAATTTAGAAAGAAAAAAATATGTGCTACCATCAAGTTTAGTTTTTATAAAAAAAAGGGTACCATGCAAATAAAAATATAGAGAGTTCTATGTATAAAATTATTA
>CAUHTR010000684.1:0-20404 GCA_959609185.1 Schmidtea polychroa | reverse complement strand
GTTTAGAGTAGGGTATTGTGTGGACCCGGGAACAAAGACATATGACGTCATCGATGACGTCACAAAGACATATGACGTCATACCCCCCGGGGGAGGGGGGTATTTTTTTTTTTTTTTTAATTTTTTTTTTTTAAATTTTTTTTTTAAAAATATATTACGTTGCGGTATTTTGAAATTTTAATTATTAAATATATTACGTTGCGGTATTTTAAAAACTTATTTTGATGGTTAAATATTATTATTACACACAATACTCAGTCAAAATATTCTGTTCCCCTATGGTCACACACACAATGTATAAAAATATTATTAATGTCCACACACGCAACAAGTTAGTGTTCTCATCGATATATTATTAATCTATATACTCCGAGTTTATCCGAAAAAATATTCTGTCCCCCCTATGGGTACTACTAACAAGGGTACTGGTCGCGCTCAACAACTCGCAAGGGTATTATTAAACAATGTAATAAAACATATATTATTATTATTATTATTATTATTATTATTATTATTATTATTATTAGTATTATCATTATTATTATTATTATTATTATTATTATTATTATTATTATTATTATCATTATTATTATTATTATTATTATTATTATTATTATTATTATTATTATTATATTATTATTATTATTATTATTATTATTATTATTATTAATATTATTATATTATTTCTATCACAAAACATAGTTAACAAAAAACATAGTCGAATATTATAAAATTTATAGTATTGTGTTAGCACACACTCGTTATAATAATTAGCAATACAGTTTTTATGGTGTATCAAATCAAAACCTTTCTTTTACATTTATAGTCTATCAACCAATCAAAATCATATGGTATTAGTATAAATAAAACATTATATTTTAAATTAATTTAGAAATGTCGCAACCAAATTTTATGGAAAATGTTCTAAACGGAATTGTCACCGCGAATATAGTCGACAGCCTCAATTTCCTGATCAATCGAACCGAACAAATCATTGAAGGTGAACATATCGATTATCAGCAGATGATGGAGATGGAATCCCTGGAAACCAAGAAGTATTACTTCAATAGAATATTTCAGTGTCTTTTCGATGAAGACATGAAATGGACAAGGATAATTGTAGGATTCACCTACATGAAGATAATCATTGCAAAAGGTCAACATGACTCAGAACATTATTATCAGTGGTCTTTAGAAGTAAGATTTCTTTTATAATCTATATTTTAATAATATTCATTTCTAGATAATCAAGTCCAAGTTTACCCCATGGATAGAAGCCAATGGCGGATGGGGTGTATTAAATAAACTGGCCTGCAATTTTAAAGAAACTGATGAAATCAAAAGAAAAATGAAAAACTTTATAAAACTTACAACTGGAGTTGTTATAATGTATATTTTCTGTAGATATATGAATAAAAATTAATGTTATTGTTTTTAATAGTATATTTAAATGAAAATAATTCAATTTTAAAATTTATTAACACATTCGCAATCGTCATCTCCACATTTCATTATATTTTCAACGACATGATCAATACAATCATTCGTAATATTATCTTTAGGTTCATAGATTTCGTCATCAATTTCTTGAGTATCGGTTTCTTCAAATCTTGAATCTTGACTCTCAACTACCCAGCCGATATTTAATGCATTTGTAACAGATAATATATCCTCAATTTTTACACCAGATATTTCTGCTAATTTTTCCAACAAAAAGTTGATTAATAATTCTAAATAATAAATAATTCAGTATTTAATTAATCATGTTAACCTTTTTCTGCAGTCATTTTCATCACTTTAAAACTATATTATAAGTTTGTTTATAGATTTTCTTTGTTAAATTTGCATGTCATTTGCATTAATGTTGCAATTAATAAAGAGAAAAAACAAATATGACTAATACATTTATTAAATATAACATTAAAATAGTTGTGAAAGTCTAGCAGACATAATTTTCCAAATTGGAGAATACACATCATTATTATCTACTTTATATCCTTGGATTGCAATTGTTATATACCAATTTTCGTTTTCTTTGAAACCGATTTCATCAAAGGAATCATAAAATCTTGCATATCTGTTGTTGAACCAGGCATGTTGATTACAAGATAGATTCGTATTCAACCGTTTGAAAACCTCATCAATAGATTTAATATCTATCATTGAAAGCGTGCCGGATAAGAATTGAAATTTAGTTGGAATTAGCTTGATCGGTGACGCCAATTTCATATTGATTTCTTCTTTTAAAAAATACATTTTATAGTTGTGGAACATTTGAACAGGTTGTACAAGTTCTGGAACAACTTTTGGCTTTTCAGTGCTTGAAATTTTCTTTGTCATCGTGAATTATGATTAAAATGAAATGGTACAGGGTTTTTATACCTATGACTATTGTTTATCAACCAATCAGATTGCTGTATGTCTTTGTTTAAATTGCATGTCTTTGTTTAAATTGCATGTCATTTGCATTAATGTTGCATTAATGTTTTTATTATAAATATTGTTTTTTATTATTATTTCTAATATTACTATTATTATTATTACTATTTCTATTACTATTATTATTATTATTATTACTATTTCTATTTACAAAACAATTCAACATAAAAATTTATTTTGATACAATCTGACTCGAGTGGTGATTTCTCAGAGTCTTCACCAAACACCATTCAACATATTGTTGATAACGGAAATTGCAACAGCTACATCCGAAAATGCAAGGAGCCTCTGGTTTCATTTCTTTCATCCCCCTTCCTATCTTGATATCCCATAGAAAGGTGTTTATTATATCAAATATCCAGATTCGTGTTTGGTTGTATACCAAATCCGGAATGATAGCTTTATCTCTATCTTGTAGAATTTCATTTAATTCTGGATAATAGAAGCATAATCTTTGCAGGATAATTGATTGATATTCATCTGTAAAATATATATATATATATATTAATGTAATAATAAAAATTTGAAATTACCATAATTTGCATGCTCTTTCATTGAGGTGATTGCGGAACTTTGTATGTTGTACATTTTTGTTGAATAAATGACAACTAAACCGAAAACATTTTGTTATAAATAATCATCAGCCAATTAGATTTCGACCAATCAGAATCATGCATTTCAATCGCATTGAATTTGTAATGATAAATAATTAATTAAGTGATAATAAAAAATCTAAAAATTCATTTCCTTCAATTATTGATTTAATTTCAGATATGATATTATCAACTATACATTTGTAATCAATATTTTTTATTCCAAGAATTACTATCTTACCGCTAGCGAATATATTTACACACATAGGGTTATATTTTATATATCTCAAAGCTGGAAATAATTCTGGCTCGTAAAAGCATGGTATTAATTTAGCCAATTTATTTAAATTACAAGAAAAACCTATATCGGAAGTTATGGTTATCGATTGTATTTCTAAATCATAAACATTATATTCACTAGCCTTGATTATTTCCTTACACCCCATAATTCTACATTTACCAGAGTTATGATGTCCTCAACTTCTAAATTCATAAAATAAATCAATAATAATTCAATAAGATATATTTTTCAAAAAAACACTAAAACGCATATTATTCAAACAAAACTTTACATAACTCTCCCCTTCTTTAAGGAACTGCCCATCTCTTAAGCCATTCAATTCGTCTGAGTTTCTTTGTCGTCCCGTCACTCAATTCCACCTGGTGTTCTGACAAAACTTTGATATGACAAACGGACCTTCATACTGTAGTCCATCTTTGTCGCGATTTTGTGGTTCTTTCCGAACTAATACTTTCTCCCCCACCGTGAAACATCGATTCGTTCTCTTCTCTGTTTCCATCTCTTTCATTCGTTTAGCTGCTTTCTCACTGTTCTCTCTTACCAATCTATGTATCTCAACTGTATCCAATGTCGTCTGAGGCAATGTTGAATGAAGGTTAATCTTCCTCCCAAAAACAATTTCAAATGGAGAAAATCCCGTCGCGCTCTGTTGTGTCACGTTGATACAAAATTCTACTCGAGGAAGTAACTCCGCCCAATTTCGCTCTCCTAGTCCACCTGCTAATGATGTCGCCAGCAAGTCTCTGACTGTCCGTATTGTTCTCTCAACTAAACCGTTAGATTGATGCTGATATGGTGAACTGAACTGTTGCGTAATACCCAGTCTTCCTAGATTTGTTTTCATAAAACCACTATCGAAGTTCTTCCCTCTGTCTGACAGACAATTTCGCGGTTTTCCGAAACGGTATATCCACTTCTCCAATATGGCTTCTCCAGTGCGGTCAGACTGACCATTTTGCTAAAACGATCAATGATAACTAGCATATACTTGTACACTCCACCATTCTTCATGTGTGCTATATCAATGACCAACTGTTCTAAAAATTCTGAACTTATTATCGGCAACAATCGTTCCTTTGTCTTCTCCTGCACTATTTTCCTTCTGCAGCATATCTCACATACTCTCAAACAGTTTTGTATAGTTTCTTGCATGTTTGGCCAAAAAAATATGTTGCTCATATAGCTAATTAATTTCTTTACTCCAATGTGACACATTTCAGTATGTATTCCTTTAACTAACGTATTTGAGTAGTCTATCGGCACCAGGATGACATCTTTACCATTCTTCTCTAATAATAAAAACCCATCTTCTAATTTTATGTTGTTATGCAAATTGAAAGGAAATTTCTTTTATTCAAGTCATCTTTTTTCTCTTCTCCCTGTAACACTCTTGTCATGTGAATGAAATCTACATCATCTTGTTGCTTTTCTAAGAGTTTAGTCATCGACTCAGTCTTCTGTAATGAGCTGATATGTCTTACTCTGGCTTTTTCTTCTTTTGCGTCTTCATGTCTAGTCTGGCATTGTGCACATAGCATCCCTTTAATCCTTGATATTCCGTCCGCATTTCCATGTTCCTCTCCTTTCCTATATTGAAGATCGAAATCATATCCGGAAAGGTTGGCTAGCCAGGTTTGAAATTGCGGGCTTATCGGTTTTTTTGTGTATCTCATGAAAACCAATGCCTTGTGATCCGTTCGTACTACAAATGACTTTCCGTATAGATATTGTTTAAAATACATTACATATTCGTGTATAGCAAGTAACTCCTTCCTAGTCACACAATAACCTTTTTCATGTGCGGTCAAGTGTCTTGACCCATATGCAATTACTACTTCAGTACCATCTTCTTTAGCTTGACATAAAACTGCTCCGATGGCCCCAAAACTAGCGTCTGTATCCAGAATAAAGTTTCTATCCATTCTTGGGTAATCTAGAATTGGAGCTTCACACAACTTTGTTTTAAGTAATTCAAAACTATTGTTGCAATCTTCTGACCAATTAATCTTTTTCTCACAGCCGGACGTAGCTGCATGTAGAGGTTCCGCAATTTTCGCATAGTCTTTTATAAACTTCCTATAGTAATTGGTCATACCTAAAAAGGATCTTAATTGTTTGGCGCATACTGGTATTTCTGCATCTTGAATCTCTTTAATCTTCTTGTCGTTCGTTTTTATCCCACTTGCACTTACAGTGTGCCCTAGGAATGTCAATTCTTCTTTATACAGATTACATTTTTCTGGGTTAATTCTCAACCCCGCTAGTTGAATTCTTCTGAATACTTCCTCTAATCGGTTATTGTGTTCCTCTATGTCTTTTCCATAGACAAGAATGTCGTCGAGGTAGACAACAACACCCTTAAATAATATTCCATCCAACATTGAGTGCATCATTCTTTGAAACGTCGCAGGGGCTGTTGCTAGTCCAAAAGGAAGTCGGTTAAAACAAAACTGTCCTTGCCTTGTACTGAAAGCCGTGACCTCTTGAATTTCCTTCGCCATTCCAACTTGATAATATGCTTGACCTAGATCGATGGATGTGAAATATTTTGAATCTGCCAGACAATCCAGTAGAAATCGTGTATCTGGCATTGGAAAAGATATCTTTTCAGTGATCGCATTCAACCCTCTATAGTCGACACACATCCTTATTGATCCATCTTTCTTAGCCACAATCACTAGTGGCGCGTTCCATGCACTTTTGCATTTTCTAATAACTCTCGCTTCTAATAAGTTTGTGACAAGTTCGTCAAGCTTTTGTTCTAAATGCATTGGTTGTCTTCTTGGCTGTAACATTACAGGCCCACTACTATATTCATTTCATGCTGAACAACTTTCGTAAACCCGAGATCAAAAGTTGAAGCCATAAAAATACCTTTGAACTTCCGTAGCAATATGTCTAACTGTTCATTCTTCCTGTCTCCAAGCATTAATAATGCTTTCTCTTCTCGTTGTGAGTCCACATATGTCCTCCCTACTTGTGACGCTTCAATATTGTCTACCTCTACCAGTTGAATACCAAATCTCTCCATTGTATCTACACCCCCAATGAAATCTGGACGTATATCTTTGACAACTATAACATTAATAATTCTTTTTTTCCCATTCCAATCAGCTTTTATCGTCATTGCTCCTAACGGTCTTTCCATTCCCGTCGAAAATACTCCACAAAGAGAAATTGTGCTCTGCTTCAACCTCGGTTTCCCGATCTTTGTCCAACTTTTTTCACTCATAACTGATACTGACGCTCCAGAGTCCCAAAGCATGTCAATCGCCGTCATGTTTATTACAATCTTACTCCACTTTCTTCTGTCTGTCGTCTCATACATCTTCTGCATCATGTCTTCATTTCGCTTCTTTCTACTGATTATTGTGTCGACCCCACTGACGAAATGAAAGCAATGGGATCGTCCTTGTTTTTTTGGTTTATCCATTGATTTTTTTATCGTTTCTTCGTAATTACTGTATAAATCTTCTGTGAAATCACCATTAATTCTTTCGTGATCTTCTTCGTAAATACATGCCACTCTCTTCTGATATCCATTTCTATTTTTAAGCAAAAAACAATCTCTGAATCCATGACCTTCTTTTCCACAGATTAGACATTTGTCTTTCATAGGACATTCAAAACGCCGGTGCCCTTTTTCTCCACAACAAAAACACTGACCTGGTGTCAGTTTCACTGGATGAGGCGAATCTCTTCCTTTGCTGTCATTAAATAACCTTCTTGCAATATCTTTAAGCGATACTGTAGGTATTCTTCTCTCTGGTTCTCCTGTCTCATATCGTCCTCTATACCGCTCATTTTCATTCTTGTCTTCATTTACAATTGGTACAAACCGACCATTACCAGGTCTATTCCTCTCATGATTAATCTCTCGGTGTTCGTCGCGTTGATGTGCAGTTGTCTTCACAATTGTTCTTTGGTCTCGTCTACCCTCGAATTTACCATTTTTCATCACTGATGCGTAGGAGTCTCTTCTTATGGCATCAATATTGAATTTATTGTCATTCGTCATCTCGATCTTCTCCTGAATTTTTGCCATATCCCTGGCATCTTCAAAACTTGTCACTTTCCCTGATAAGAATATTTCTTTTACTCTATCGTCTTTCGCTCTGTTTGAGATAATGTCTCGAACAATCTGTTCATCAGACATTCCAGAGCTAAATACACTTTTAACTAAACTTCTTACTCGTATTTCGAAGACTTGGAATCTTTCATCTCTCTCTTGCTGAATTTGAGCTAGTTCTACAATCTTGTTAGTAATGGTTTTCCTTACTGTAAAAGTTTCTATAAACCACTCTTTTGCCATTTCATCGGTCATCTTCGCTATTTCGCCGCTTCCATAACATCGATGCCGCATCTGTCAACAAAAGATCCAATGCGTCTACTAGACTTTGATCTTCTATTCTCAGCCATTCCATAATATCCTTTAGCCAAAGTTCGGCTTCAGATCCAACTTTTCCGTCAAACTTTCTGACATTAAAATTTAGCATCTCACGTGCTTGTTTTGACAAGGAATCTAACATATTCTTGGTTCCTTTCTTTTTTCCTATCGCATTGATTTCCTTGGCGTGGTCGCCAGTTATGATGTCCTCAACTTCTAAATTCATAAAATAAATCAATAATAATTCAATAAGATATATTTTTCAAAAAAACACTAAAACGCATATTATTCAAACAAAACTTTACATAACTACCAGTTTTGAAATATATTATTGGATATTTTTTACTTCTATTGATGAGTTGTTGTGGTTTCCCCATTGGAAATACCATTTTTGATACATCAGCTTTTGCCCTGTAATTTATATTTGAAAGCATTTTAATGAAATAATTATAAAAACTCTGTTATATATAGTTATTTTAAAAAGGAGTTCATTTAAATTATCAATATAAACAATAATTATATATAGTTTAAATTTAAAAAATGGAATTACGAAATGATGCAGTATACCAAATCGTTGGTCCAAGTGGTAGCGGAAAAACATTATTTGTTTGTAAATTACTAAAATCAAATTTGTTCAAAACAAAATTCAACAATATTTATTGGCATAGGGGCGCCGATGAAGAACATGGATTGACACAATCAAGTTTCTGTCAATTGAAAAACATGAAAATAGTAAAGGGTTTTGATAAAAACTGGTCAAGTCGTTTGAAGAAAGATGATGTAATCATTATCGATGATTTGTATCAAGAAGCCAATAAAGAAAAGGATTTTAATAATTTATTCACAAAAATCAGCAGACATGTTGGTGTAACAGTTATTTTCATAACACAAAATTTATTTCATCAAGGTGGGGCACATCGAACACGTAATTTAAATGTACAATATCTAGTTATTTTCAAGAATCCTAGAGATGCAACTGTCATTGATTTTCTTGGAGGACAAGCATACCCTAATAACCGTAATTTTCTTATCAATGCATTTCAAGATGCTACGAAAATACCTCATGGGTATATATTTCTCGATTTCACACAACAATGTCCTGATGATATACGGGTAAAAACAGATATTTTCAACCCAAAAGGTGCCATGGTTTATAAACAAAGTTCAAAACAAAATTGAAAACATATAAATCATGTTTTCAAAAACAAGGATATCGAGTAAAAAACAACCAAAAGTTCCACCAACAACTAGTTATACTCCATCTAAAGAACTTATTACAGAAAATTTTCCTGCAATGAATCTTATTTCGAAAAATCCTAAACCTAAACCTAAAAGTAAAACCACTAAGAAAGTAAAAGTTGTTAAAAATCATCGGAGTTTCCCGTTTTTCAATACATTGTTAAAAGCACCCAGTATGAAAAGAAACAGTATTTTACAATCTTTTCCAAATTATGTTGTCGATGATTTACTCGATATTATACTTAAAGTAGTCAAAGGCAAGATTAAAATCAGTAAATCTAAAATGCAATTATTGAGTAAACATAGGAAACCTTTGCTATCATTAGTAAATAATAAAAATCGTCAACAAATGAGAAAAATTATATATAAACAACAAGGGGGATTTATCGGTGCATTGATACCTTTAGCAATATCATTATTAGGTGGAATAATAGGAAGTCGATCATAAACAATGGGTGCTAATCCTTCATTACCAGACATTAAATTTAATATTAAATCTTCTTGTTTTAATGGAGAAGATTTGGACGAACCCCGAAGACGAAGCCGGTTTCGGTGGAGTGGCAAAATTAAACAAAAGAGTTCCGAATTCGAAAAAGGAAACCCAGAAGTGGTTATCAGACCAGCTTGCGTACAGTTTGAACAAACCAATGCAGAAACGATTCCCAACAAGAGTATATAAAACATATGGAATAAATGATTTATGGCAAATGGATTTGATGGAGATGATACCTTATTCGAAAATTAACAATGGGAATAAATATATTTTAACATGTATTGATGTATTCAGTCGGTTTGCCCGAGCAATACCCGTCAAGGCAAAATCTTCAGATGAAATGTCCAAGGCAATTAATATTTTATTTAAAGATGGACATCCTAATAACTTGCAAACGGATTTAGGTATTATTATTATTATTATTATTATTATTATTATTATTATTATTATTATTATTATTATTATTATTATTATTATTATTATTATTATTATTATTATTTTAGGTAAAGAATTCTACAACAGTAAAGTCAAGCAAATCCTCAATAAATTGAAAATAAACCATTACTCGGTACATTCTCAATACAAAGCTGCTCATGTTGAAAGATTTAACAGAACATTGAGAGATAGATTAAAGAAATTATTCGTGCATCAAGGTAATAAAAAATGGGTAAATGCTTTACCGAAAATAATAACAAGTTATAATCATTCATCACATCGAGGACTTAATGGATTAAGACCGGTTGATATTACATCAAAAACATTGACTTCTAAGAAATCTGTAAAAATTGCAAAACCTAAATATAAAGTCGGTGACCATGTTAGAATTAGTAAAATTAGTGCATCACCATTTATTAAAAATTTCGATACAAATTGGAGTGATGAAGTCTTTGTAATTTCAAAAATAAATACTAGTCAGAATCCTGTAATGTATGTCATCAGTGATTATGATAACAATATTGTACAAGGAAAATTTTATGAGCAAGAATTACAAGTTATTCCTCCTCCAAAAGTATTTAGAATTCAAAAGATATTGAAAACTAAAAAGGTCGGCAAGGATAAACAATACTATGTCAAATGGCATGGTTATCAAAACCCATCATGGATATCAGAAAAGGATCTAGTAAAGTGAATTTTTATACTATTTTACCGAGCAATAGTTGCCCATTAATTCATCCAGACAATCAAGCCAGTAAATTTATGGTCAATCTCCAGAATCCGATTTCTTTAAATGGGGACTGGGAAGTTGCACTGCAAGATTTTACATTCGTGTACAATACATTCCCATTTTATAGTCAATGTAAGATTGATTTCAAAAGGAATGCTATGAAAACATGTAGCGGTATCTTTATTATCAGTAATTATGATAAAACATATCATATTCCAAATCAGATATTAGATCCGCATTGCTCTATGTTTTACAAGGATGGATTAAATATCAGTTGTGATTTTAAACCATTTACAATAACATTCGAATATATTGAAGATGCCAGACGAATGGGCTGCAATAAGTTGAAAAATGAAGTTATGGAAACAGAATACTTATTACGCTTTGATCTATTTGAAGCAAACAGTGTAATGAGAGAAGAAATCAAAATATCAGTGTCGTATAATAATGAAGTTGAAGAATCATTCACCTTTGCTGACGAATTATATATTGATAAACTTGATGTGTTACTTAAATATTTAAAGTACAATTGTTCACATATATTTAAAAGTTTGGACATTGTGAAAGATCTGTTATTTACATTCAGTTTGAATGATGACATTTGCGAAGTTACATTTGATAAAAATTTGACAAATACACTTGGATTAGAGAAGCAGCAATATCGGGAAAAATCGGCAGGTATACGTAAACCAAGAATACTTGAACATCATCAACAAATGTTCATATATACTAATATTATTGAACCTATTATTGTTGGTGATTCCAGTGTTCCTCTTTTGAAATCGGTATGGATTGGAAAATATGAACATGATGAAGTTGTCAATATAAATATAGATAATCCCATGTATTTACCAATTTCAAGCTCATGTATAAACAATATAGAAATAAATATTCGTGACGATAGTGGAAAACTTATAAACTTTCCAAAAGACTCAAAAACTCATTTGACACTACATTTTCGTAAAGTAGATGGCTAATTCCGATATTATTAGTATGTATAGTGATAGCCAATCTGGCGGTGAATTACCATATTTTATTGGTAAACAGTACGGATCAGGTTGGTTAAAAACAATAGGGAGATTTGCACTTCCTATTCTTAAACGTATTGGTAGTTTTGGTATGAAAACTGCAAAAGATGTTATTATGAATGAACAGAAAATATTACCATCCCTAAAAACAAATGCTTTAGCTGAGTTAGGGAAGGTTCTACCTGGAGTTGCTGGTATGTTTCAAAAAGATACGCCTCCAGCCCCAGCTCCAAAACGTAAAGGACATGGAATATCACGTATAAACAAACGAATGAAAGGACATGGAACTATATTTGCAAAATGATTTGTGGTAAATCCGAATTATGTATATTTGATAGACCATCGCCTCAAGCGGTAATCGAATTTGGGGCATTTGAGGAAGTTTTTCCTATGAATTCAATTACTGATAGTAGAAATGATATCGAGTTTTATATTAATGGTTCGCAAACTGAATATTTAGATTTGAACGATACTTTATTGACTGTCCAGATCAAGGTTGTAGATAAAGATAGAAAAGTTTTGGATGCCAATGCAGATGTAATACCGAACAATTTCATGTTTCATACTCTATTTAAAGATGCAGTGTTGGGATTTAATAATATCAAGATTGAGGGCGGAAATAATACATTCATTCACAAGGCTTTGATAGAAACTATTTTAAATTACAATTCTGATACTAAAAATACCTGTCTTACACCTATGGGTTATGCTGCAACAGATGATGAAAGAAAAAAGTGGGTTAAAGGCTCAAAATCATTCACTATGTGCTCATCATTACAACTCGATTTTATGGATCAACCGAAATATTTGCTACCAGGAGTTAATGTACACATTAGATTGAAAAGGTCCGATTCTGCATTATCTCTTACTAGTGCAACTGGTGCACCAATATGTCAATTAGTTGATGCAAAATTATTGGTGAGAAGAGTTCGAGTAGACCCGTCAGTATTAGCTGGTCATCAATTGGGTATTAATTCAAAACATGCAATTTATCCATTAAAAACAAAGGAAATTGTACAATTTGCTATTGCTAAAGGTGCTTCATCATTCTATAAAGAACAAATATTTGGTGACAGAAGAATGCCTAATTTTATTCTGGTAACATTTCAAAGTGAAACGCAATATAATGGATCTTATACTGCTTCCAGCTCAATTTTCAAAAATTTTGGTGTTACTTCATTGACTTTGTCGAAAAATACTGATTATAGAGAAACATATACTCAAGATTTCGAAAGCGATAATTACTGTGCGACATATATGCAGAGTATTGTTAGAAATCTGGGTTACTTAGATAAAAACTTGAATTGCGGAATAACTCTAGAAGAATTTAAAAGCAAATATCCATTTTTCACATTTGTTTTAGCTCCCGATTTTGATTTAAATCAGAGTCAACTACCACAAAACGGGAATTTACGACTGGATATTAAGTTTGCAAAAGCTATCACTGAACCGGTACATGTTATAATATATGGAGTATTTGAAAATGAAGTTCAAATTACTGCAAATAGAACCGTGCTAGTATAAATGTATACAGAAACACAAAAAGTTGTCATGGAGTAAGTTTTTTGATACTGTTTAATTTTATTAAAGTAGTTCTGTTCAGGTTAATCGAATTGGAAAACAAATATTAGGAAATGAATTTGTAGGAGTTTTTCCTCTCGATAAAATTCCTTATTTGAGCAATAATCAAGCCATAATCGTCAATACTCATTCGTCTCATCTTGGTGGAGAACATTGGATAGCTATATATGTGAAACCTAGTAATATATTCGTATTCGATCCTATGGGTTTCTATTATCCTGCTTTGTTGATATCAAAACTTCAAACAATTGGGAAACCTATTGTATATAATAAAACTATGTTTCAAAATCCATTGACTCAAACATGTGGTCAACACTGTTTGGCATGGTTGTTGTATAAAAAATTTGATGGTTAATAAATGTATACTGTATGATTTTTATTTGTTGACTATTTTAATTATTTGTTAAATATTATTATTATTTGTTAAATATTATTATTATTTGTTAAATATTATTATGTTTAATATATTATTATTTTATGTTTAATATATTATTTGTTAAATTTTATGTTTAAAAATATTATGTAATTCTATTACATGTTCAGTGCATGCACAGTGCAAAGTAACAAAGCACTGAGTAATAAAGACATGTAAAGGTCATTATTTCATCATGGTTTGTATAAACAAACATGTAGTGTCTTTTCCTATCCTATCTCTATTTTCATTGGTCGGTTAATAAAACCTGTAATATCTCTCTTATATAGTCTACACTTTCATTTTTTCATCACTTTTAAAAATCTATTAACAATATTTAACAACATGAACAACAACAACAATATTCAAAGAGTTGACGGAAAGATCGTTGGAGGAATTAATGGTAAATTTATTATTTTATTATTTTATTATTTTTAATATGATTATTAGGTACTAATAAACAAATTAAAATGAATATCGACGGACAAGATGTAGACATGAATAGAATAAATGGTAATAGTTTACTCTTATTATCATTATTATTTTATTATGCTTTTAGATGGAAATGTAATAAATACTTCTGCTGGTGCCGATGCTGGAAAATTTCTTTCGAAAGGACGAAAATGTAAGTATTTATTTATTGTAATAAGTTTTTTAAGTTTTTTTTTTTTTTTTTTTAAACAATATTAATAATAATAATAATAATAATATTAATAATAATAATAATTAAAAGAAGAAACTTATGAAAAGAAGATTTATTCATGAAAAGAAGATTTACTTATTTTGAAAGGAAGATTTATGAAAAGAAGATTTATTCATGAAAAGAAGATTTATGATAATTTTGAAAGGAAGATTTATGAAAAGATTTATTCATGAAAAGAAGATTTATTAAATATGATGATTTTATAAAGAAGATTTATGAAATATGATGATGATTTTGAACATTATAATTAATAACTTTTATATATTATTTATGAAAATCTATTTTTGAAAATGAATTATTTATTTATGAAAATGAATTATATATATTTTATATTATTTTTTATAAGATACTATTTAAAAGTCAATTTTGAATAATATCTTACGAAAAATATCTTAAACTTTAAAAATGATTATTAGAAGATTTATTTATGATGATTTTATAAAGAAGATTTATGAAATATGATGATTTTGAACATTATAATTAATAACTTTTATATATTATTTATGAAAATCTATTTTAGAAAATGAATTATTTATTTATGAAAATGAATTATATATATTTTATAATATTTTTTATAAGATACTATTTAAAAGTCAATTTTGAATAATATCTTACGAAAAATATCTTAAACTTTAAAAATGATTATTATCTTATTATTTTTTAAACATTTTATGATAAAAATATTTTCATAGGTTTGAAATACCAAAACTTTTGTAATAGTCAATATCATAATGACTGCGATGATATAATGGAAAGATATTATAGTCATAAATATAACGGTGTCACCTACATCCTATGCCCTAAATGTGAGGTTATTGAAGTTATAACGTATAAGGAATTTTATAATAAGCATAGACTCCATCTCCAACAATTTAAACCTTCTAAGAAGTCTCTTTTCTATAGCTTATATGAATCGTTTGTTAACAATAATAATAATAATAATAATAATAATAATAATAATAATAATAATAATAATAATAATAATATCAACAACAATAATAATAATATCAACAACACTAATAATAATATCAACAACACCAATAATAATATCAACACTAATAATATCAACAACAATAATAATATCAACAACAACAATAATAATATCAACAATAATAATAATATCAACAATAATGATAATAATATCACCAACAATAATACTAACAACACCAATAATAATGATATAAACGAAATAACTAAACTAAAAGATCAAGTAAATAAATTAAATGATCAAATAAATAATCTAATTAATATGAATAAAAGAAAAAATAATGAAAAAATCAATTCAATACCAAGTAAAAAATCTAAAGTTATTGAAATAATCAACATAAGTGATGATGATGAAATAATCAACATAAGTGATGATGAAATTGATAATAATAGTAGTAGTAATATTTATTATAATAATGGTAATANAAATAAATTTATAATCATAGGATGCGGGAGTTACCTTGGTTTTGTGATACGTATGTGAAATTTGACGTGTATTTAATTTAGTTTCTAACTGGTGGATGTGTTTTATGTTAATCTTTAACTAAAAGTTAATATTTAATTAAAAAGGGTTTAATTAAAAAGGAAGGGTTCCGACGACTGCGAAAGTTTTTTGGAAGGGTTCCGACGACTGCGAAAGGTTGAAGAGCACTGTCGTAGATGTCACCAGTGATTTAAATAATAATCATATTATATTAAAAATGGACGTTTCGTCTTTAGATTTAAAAACGGTCTCTGTACCAGACATTTTAATAAATAAATTAAATTTATATGTAAATAAATTAAAATCATGTAAAATTCAATTTTGTCTAAAGGTGGAATTTATAAAAGATGATGAGTTACAATCTTTTGTAATCTCGAATTCCGCCCGAGTTTGGAGCGATACATTCATTGACGAAGGTATTGCTCGTTTAAATGAAAAAATAATTAAAATTAATGAGAAAGGTAGTAATTGGACTATCAATAAAATAGAATACATAAGCTTTGTTCTGACTAAATTTGCTGAAATAAGTCGGTTAAGTGGTAGAAGTTTTATTGAAACCCCAAAATCTTTAAGAAACTTAAGCTGTCTCGTTAATGTAGTTAATAATGACCACTTCTGCTTTTTGTATAGTTTCTTGTCAATTATTAAATATGATAGTATAAATAGGCAATATAGAAATCGCCCTAATTCCTACAATCTTTCTGAAATTAAATTTGATCCTAATGATATGCCGATGAAATTATCAAATATAAGTAAATTTGAACAACAAAATCCGGGTTATAGTATAAATGTTCTTACTTATAACGAAAAGGCTTTGATTGACATTTCCGATGAAGATGCAGTTATGAAACATCCCTTTATTGATATAATATATAGGAGTAAGATAGTAGGAGCTATACCTATCAATTTATTATTAATTGAAAAGAATGATAATTATCATTATCTTGGAATCACAGACCTAAATAGATTTCTTAATTGTAGGAATAGTTCAATCACTCCTGTTAGGATTTGTAGTCAGTGGTGCCCTAGATGTTTAAACGGTTTTAGGAATGATGACGCTTTTAATAGACATAAGGGTCTTTGCGATAAAAATCAGCTTGGTACTACCTTGTACACATTGCCTAAAAATAAATATTTAGAATTTACTGATTGGAGTAAAACAGTTACTCCTCCCTTTGTTATTTACGCTGACTTTGAGGCTATCTTACCTAAAGACACTCGCTACTTTCAACGTCATCTGCCTATTTCTGCCGGTATGCTTTTTATTAATAATTTCACGGGCGTAAAAATTTATAAGTCGTTCACCGGTTTAGATTGTGTCGATCAATTTCTTACTGAAATTGAAATGATAGGGAAATATATTGTAACTCCTTATTATTATAAAAATTATCAAAAGAAAATGATAATTACAGATGAGCAACAATTAATGTTTGAAAACAGCACATCATGTTATTTGTGCAATAAGCCTTTAGTTAGTCCAGTTAGGGACCATGATCATTTTACCGGTCTATATCTTGGTGCCGCTTGTACAACTTGTAATCTGTCGAGGCAAATTAGACATACCCTTCCTGTAGTATTTCATAATTTAAAGGGTTATGATCTGCATCATATCTTGAAATTTGGTCTTTCAAAATATCATTCATGGAATATTAGTTGTATTCCTTTAACCAGCGAGAAATTCCTTAGTCTTTTTGCTAGGATTGACTCATTAACTGTTAAATTTATAGACTCTTATCAATTTGTCAGCGAGTCTTTAAATAATGCTGTCAAAACTTTATCATCTTTACCCTTGACCGAATCAGAATTTCAGGGTACAATAATAACTGCAAAGGGAATTTTTCCTTATGATGTCGCAACTTCATTAGAGGTTTTGCATAACACTCATCAGTTACCTCCTATTTGGAAAGATGTGACTCCCGCTGAATATGAGACAGCTCAGCGAATTTGGGTTGAAACTTCATGTACTTCACTTTTCGATTACATGATGGTTTATTTAAAACTTGATGTTTTCCTTTTAGCCGATTTTTTCCAGCAATTTAGAGCTAAGTCCATTGCTCATAACCGACTAGAGCCATTAAATTTCTTAGGGATTCCAGGTATGTCTTGGAATTCAGCCTTATTAACTTTAAACTCTCCAATTGAGCTCCTCACCGATATGGAGATGTATAACTTTTTCGAGGGCGGTATCCGTGGCGGACTAACTTTTGTAAATAAACATTATGTAAAAACAGACCCGGATACCGATTTGCTTTACATAGATATAAATAATTTATACGGTTGGGCTTTAAGTCAACCATTACCTTGCAGTGACTTTGAATGGGTTACTGATGATAATTTATTAAATAATATAATTGTTGAATGCACAACGGTAGATTTAGATCTGCTTGATTATGGTTATACCATAGAAGTGGATTTAGAAATACCGACGTCAATTCACGACAAACTGGACGATCTTCCCGTTGCCGCTGAAAAGATGTGTGTACCGGGTTCAAAAATAGAGAAGCTGTTGCTTACACACAGCCCCAAGAGGAACTACGTTCTTCATTGGAGGCTTCTACAAATATTTATTAAATTAGGTGTTAAAATATCAAAAACACATAGAGCAATTAAATTTAAACAAGATAAAATTTTCAAAAATTATATTAACACAAATACGGCGTTACGAGCAGCGTCGACAAATAAACTCGATAAAAATTTTTATAAATTATTAAACAACAGTCTTTACGGCAAGACTGTTGAAAATCTTAAAAAACGTATTAATTTACGTCTGTGTAATTCTTCACAGAGATTATTAACATTCTGTTCGAAACCGACTTTTCGTAAATCCACGAAAATCGATGATGACTTGATTTCGGTTTTATTGAGGAAGGACATAGTGTGTTTGAATAGACCTAGTTACATTGGTCAAACCGTACTTGATTTATCCAAACTCAGGATGTACCAGCTGCAGTATGAAGAGTTGCAAAAATATCGCGACGAATTCAACTGCGAAATTAATATCGTTGCTGGAGACACAGATTCCTTCTTCTTGGAAATTAAACATTGTAGTCTTGACATTCTTTTACCTGCGATGATTAGAGATCAATTATTAGATACTTCGAATTATGACCCAAATCATCCTTTATATAGTAGGAACCTTGATTCTGTCATTGGTAAATTCAAAGACGAGAATAAAGGGTTATTATATAAAGATTGGGTGTTCTTGAGACCTAAATGTTACAGTTTGATGGGTGATGAGGAAAGTATGAAGGCTAAGGGGATAAGTATGAAAGATACTGGACTAACACATCAGTCGTATCTAGATTGTTATTTAAATGATAAAATATACACAGTCCCTCAGTTTAGAATAACGTCAAAAATCACCAACTTTTTAGTATTAAAAATAATAAAAGAGCCTTGACATGTAGAGATGATAAGCGAAATTGGGTGGATAAAAATCAAAGTTTGGCATATGGTCATTATAGGGGCGGTGACACCGTTATATTTATAGATTCAACGGAAGCTATCTCAGCAGATGATACAGATGATTTCCATGATCCAGCAGATGATAATTATTTTGGACATGATTATTTTCGATGATGTGTTTAAATTATTTAATAAATGTATTAGTCATATTGTCTTGAATATTTTTTAACAGTAACTTTGTGATCAATTTTTATACATTGTGTGTAATAATAATAATATGTTAAAGTTTTGTTAGTTACCTTTATGACCTTTACCCAGTGTGTTAATAAATTTTAGTGTATATTTAAAGTATAATTTCTTTGTTAATGTTTTGTCTTGAATATTTTTTAACAGTAACTTTGTGACATTTACCTTTGTGAGCAGTACCCATAATAATAATAATAATAATAATAATAATAATAATAATAATAATAATAATAATAATATTAATATTAATAATAATAATAATAATAATAATAATAATAATAATAATAATAATAATAATAATAATAATAATAATAATGATAATAATGATAATAATAATAATAATAATAATAATAATAATAATAATAATAATAATAATAATAATAATGATGATAATAATAATAATAATAATAATAATAATATATGTTTTATTACATTTTTTAATAATACCCTTGCGAGTTGTTGAGCGCGACCAGTACCCTTGTTAGTAGTACCCATAGGGGGGACAGAATATTTTGTCGGATAAACTCGGAGTATATAGATTAATAATATATCGATGAGAACACTAACTTGTTGCGTGTGTGGACATTAATAATATTTTTATACATTGTGTGTGTGACCATAGGGGAACAGAATATTTTGTCTGAGTATTGTGTGTAATAATAATATTTAACCATCAAAATAAGTTTTTAAAATACCGCAACGTAATATATTTAATAATTAAAATTTCAAAATACCGCAACGTAATATATTTTTAAAATACCGCAACGTAATATATTTTTTAAAAAAAAATTTTTAAAAAAAAAAAAAAAATTTAAAAAAAAAATTAAAAAAAAAAAAATACCCCCCTCCCCCGGGGGGGTATGACGTCATATGTCTTTGTGACGTCATCGATGACGTCATATGTCTTTGTTCCCGGGTCCACACAATACCCTACTGTTTAG